>JASXSY010000328.1:0-290987 GCA_034509805.1 Sipha maydis
AATCGAAGTATCAACGTGCGTGTACCTTATCCAACCTCTTACTAATCTTTTACCTGTAGCACTAGATTTCTTATGGTTCCTCCGAAAAAATGTTTTCATCTTCCTATTACGATGTATCAACTCAATAATACTTCCTATAGTTAATTCACCCAGTTAATCGCCGCTACTTCGATTTCTTTCAGTCGCATATTTTTCATGGTTTATGACATTTGCTTTAAAACCACCTATTTAGGCGTTAATTTACTAATATAAATAAACAACATCTACTCAAAACGGTTTGCGTTGAATTTGGATCTCGTTTTTCAATTATCGACTTATTAATTTTGAAGATTATAAATCGTTCGTAATGTTAATGACTTTATATTATGCGTCAATCGAATTTTACGCGGTAACTATTTATGCAAGAACATCAATATTGCAACGTGCCTATAATACACGTCGAGCTATAGTGGCTTATCCAAATGCTTATTCAAATTTAAACTGTACATGTTTGTAATATTTGACAGCGAACTGAATAAAACGACCGTATGACATGAGTGCAATTTACACAAATTATACCTCATTTTATTAATGGCAACGTTACAATTAAAATAACCTTACCGCACAAAAAATATAAGTTTTTCGTCTAATCGTGCAACATACATATGTATTTTATTTTAACGGTTCATCTGACACATATCACTGATAATAAACTTGAAAAGTAATATAAATAAACGGTTGAATACAATTTAATATAAAATTAAATACAATGATTCTGAAATATTCTTTCTCGTACAGTATGTAGAGAAAATAAAAATAAAAATAAATAAATAAAAGAAAAAGTCGGAACGGAATAAATATAAAACGCTAATATCACAATAACTGCGAGACAATATGTAATGACGACAACGGTGAATGGCATTGTACGACAAAAGACGTATTCGCCATGTCACTATTAAAAAATCTAAGATATTCTTTGGAGACGTAATTATTACACATTCCTTTGAACGTCTTGTGTTTGAACATCATTTCAATTTGCCTGAAAAAGGGGTTTTTTTCTTTCATTTTATGTCCGGAAAGGGTCAGGATCACTATTGTATGTCAAATAACCGTATAAGTTCGGCGTTTGTGGCGTTTGAACGATCCAATGTCAGTCTAAAATACTCCTTTGTACGAAAATTATATAACTGAAACGTATCACAAGGCTGACTTGGGTTAAGTCAACTCTTTATTGAGATATACGGGACATCCATTTTCCGTCAACGATTTCCTTATCATATGTGTAAGTAAAGACACCGATTCGAATTACTCATGACTTTGATTAAGTATTACATTAATTATTCGTTTACATTAAACAAAGTTCGACGATTCCGTAAAAAGTAACTACTGCACCCAATGTAATTTGTCCAACAAAAGTTATTATGATGGACATGGCTTATCGTAAAATCAAATAAGATGGTATCAAAACACAAATCATAATAAAAATTACTGAATTATTATAAAATTGAATATAATAAATCATTGTTTATACTACGTGGAAATTAATAACTGGTTTTAAACAAAAATAAATGTAATTACCTTTAAATACATGGTCATTATTCACTATAGAAACTCTGTTTGAAAAGACAAGGCCATCAATAAACGAAATCGTTAAATCAGTACATCTAGCGATTTTGTGATTTAACTATTTCCTTGAACTTTTTACGGACTTGATTAAATTCCGCAAAATGAAAATTTTCAGAAGATTTGCCAGAGCTGTCAACAAGAAGGTGCGCGCCTTAATGTTAAGGATGCGATCGCTGCGTAAAAATGACCGTAAAACTGAGGGTCGACCGGTCTCATATGACGTAGCTGAGCACGATGGTGGAAACCATAGCTCAACAGAAACTGCTGTTGAGAATAAATTATCATGGATCGGTCAGTCATCAAACGAAGAAATTTGTAATCCACCGACATCGGTACATTTGGAAGAGAACAAAAATCTTGATAACGGCTACAAAAATGAAAGTGACGTCTCATTTTCAAACGGAACCGCAGGTATGACGATACCCAAATGCCAGCATTCGCCGAACATTTCGCCTTACTATCCAACGGCTTTAGAAACGTCAGTGGTGGGCCCAGACGACAGAAGTAACGAGTCGATAGCAAAACCGAGCGCCAGTGAAATCCAAGAATTGAAATCCGATCGGTGTTCGCTGGGAAACGAATATTGTTACGAGTCTGACGTTTCACTAGAAATCAAAGGCAACGAACACGAATGCGGGAGTGACGACGATACCAGTGCATCCAGCGAATCATCAGGTATGGCTGTGCCGTTGCACCGTTCGAAAATGATTAATCCGTCAAACAGTCGATTCCGTCCGACATATCCAGGCCATAACTATTACACTCACAGCGGACAAGAAACTGTGGCCAGAGCCCAGTATTCTTACAGTAACCGTTATTATCGAGAAGCGTCCGAAATTTCATTGAACAGCGACGAAAGAAGCAATGGTCCCGAAGGATCTTCTGTCGGAAGCGACGATCGAGGATCAAGGCCGCCGTTCGACAGATATTATGGTTACAATCCTGCATTAGAGAACACGGTTGTAAATGAAGTATACGATCGAATGGCATCCGAGCACGTGGACGAAGACGGAGAACATGACGACGGTGCAAATGAAAGTGACGCATCTCTGTCCAGCGGAACTTCGGGTATGTCCATACCTGTGTGCCAGTACTCATTTGAGAATCATTATTATTCAACGGACTCGGAAACGTCAGTCGAAACCGATGACGGATGTAACTCGTCGTCAGCATCATCGTCCATCGTCGAAAATCCAGAACACAAAACCAATTGGTCGTCGTTGGATAACGAACATCATTACGAGTCGGATGTTTCACGAGAAATCGAAAAAAATCAAAGCGAATGCGAAAGTGACGATGATGGTAGCGTATCTAGCGAATCGACGGGTATGACGGTACCTCTTCGCCGTTCAAAGATGTTTGACCCGTCAAACAGGCGTTTCGATCTAGCTTATCCTGGCCGTTACTATTTGACTGAAAATGGACAAAAAACGGTCGCCCGAGCTGAGTATTCGTACCGAAACCGTTATTATCGAACGGCTTCGGAAATTTCGATAGAACAAGACGAAAGAACCAATGCTTCGAAAAATTCGGTTAGTGAACGTGCCGACGTGTCCGGTTCGTCTACCGAACGAACCGGTTAAGCTATATCTATACATTTTATGAGTCTTTCAAAAAGTATGTTGGCTATCACACTGCAAAAACATGTTTGATGTTGACGAGCATGAAACGGTGCTAAACGCTACCGTGAATTAAATACAATTACAGATATCAATGGTATATATTATACGACATAACTTCAAGTAGCTAATAAGTAAGCGCATGTTTACAATATATGTTGTTTTTTATAAGTTTTAAAAATATTTTAATTTTAGAATCGCAATTATTTTTGGAATAAAAAATTCCGATCATCGAAATCGGGGTGCAGAAAGAATGTAAATTGATGCGGAAGAAGTAGTTGAAAACCGTTTATCATAATTGTGTAAAATAATTATGTTTATTTATATTGTTTTGTTATAAATTTAATTTTGCTTTAAGCGTCTACCGTTAGCATTAAAGCACATTTAGTTATTCTGAATAAAGACTTATACGCTATGAATTACCTATGTCTAATTCTTACCCTTCGAAGCGTCTCGTCTTAGCTAATTTAATGACCGTGTTGTCTACCAAATGTAGAATTCGTGTAAAAAAATGAAAAAAACGATCAAAAATATTCAACTTGTAGGATTCCTCGTGTTGCTGGTATTTCTTCTGCCATAAGTCCGTAACCAACCAAACTTTGTAGACCGTGCACATTTCGTATAATCAATCGTACTGCAATAATACTATTGTGCCGTAGTTGTACCGTAATGTTTTATAACAGCCAAAGAATTATTAATAATACTATGGATCTGTAGAAATATTTAAAACTATGAAATTCAAATTTGGGACGTTTACCATTAACACATTCAAAAAAATAAGTCCTATGAAATAGTTTTCTTTTTCGATATAATTGTCGCGCAAATTAATATTTAAGCAAATAATTGTTAAAGTAATTGCAAATTAATAATCGACTACATTTATCTAGAAATATCATCACGATAATAACATATATGTTGAACAGGGTATAAGCTGTTCACGAGTGTGTTTTACTTTTATTACAAATCAATTACAGTAAAGAGTATACAGACCGTTCTACATTACGTTCAAGAAAGTCCACGGTTTTTCACGTAAAACTGAAATGTTTCTGTTTCTTTGCCGCTAGGATTTAATTAGGAATCAATTTTTTTCGTTTTTCCATTTCGTTTCAAGAATGCAAATAAAGCAAAGTAAATAAACGTATTCTAGTAAAAAAAAAAATAAATAAAAAATTATTACATTAAAAAAAATACACTCAAAATACGAAATAATATATTTCCACAATGATATTTTTGGAGTAGGTAAAATTTGACGACCATAATGAAAATGCTCCTATTGCGTTCACATGAACACGTGTAACACGATCTGTTTTTAATTTCCAACTTGGACAATGGATATTTGTATTGTGTTCTTTGAATGACCTTTGCATAAAATATGAATATAGTTTATAACAAACATGACGTGTAACTGCGTCCAAATGATTATAATTACTTTGGGATTAAAATAAAAATAGAACTAAATTAAATTTAAACAATGTATATATATATTACATATTATTTTAAAATAATCATACACGGATTGATACTTCATACTGTTGGATAATAATTTAATTTTTGTACACTTCAACGTAATCAATGGTATTAAAACTATTTATAATCCTACAGTTTGAATATTTTCATAACGATTATTGTATATTTTCTCGTTTAAATTATATAAATATCAATTATGACCTGTGTAATATTTCAAATGATAATTAAAATAGTTTTTATGCTAAATATGATAAATATTTATTAGATACCAGACTACACCTGTATTTTCATCAGAATACACAATTTCGGAAAACGTTTTAAAAAAGCTTCTGTTAGTGTTTTCAATTTTTGGTTTTGAAGCTCCGATTAAAGTGTTTGACTTTTCTAAATTTGACAATTAAGTTACTACTGAATCATTGTCTTAATAAAATACAAGCAATTGTTGAAAAATATAAAACTTTAAATTTTTTACGTAGAAAGTTATTATACTTAAATATTTTGTATAATAAATCATAAATCAAGTTTATCAAGTTTTGATGTTTATACGATAAACTTCAATATTTATCACTGTTGCATCGTAACTTAATTAGGTAGTAAAACGCTTTCGAATGTTAACGTTACAAATGTTAATGGAATAATTTCACATTTATCGATTATGTATAATAAATTCGCATAACTGTACAGAAATCGCCCATCGTATACAAGGTTAAAAATATACGACATTCTGTTTACGTTTATAGATGACAAGTAAAGCATTTCGTAAGTTCGTGCATTTGCATATTCATTACTTTGCGCTGCACATAATCCTCGGTTTAAATCCTCTTTAAAACATTGTCGATAAAATAGTAAATTTCATTTCTCTTATTTTTCATGAGCATTCATGCATACGTGCGCATATTACAATAGATTTAACCCATAAACACGAAACGGATTCTTTGAAATCACAATAATTGTGAAATAATTTACTCCTATGCGTAAATGGAATAATTATTATTCCATTTACGCATAGGAGTAAAATATATAATGTGCGATGTAGGTACACAGTTATTTTGGTGTATGAATCGTTGCATAAGGAACCAAAAACAGAACAAAAAATAAGTACACCAAAAGAATACTTATCGATCCTAAATCATTGACGTTTTCGGGTCCGGCAATGTTATAAAATTAATTGGTGGTTGGGTTCCATTTGTCTATTCGTACATCATTTAAATTTAATTTTAAAATTAGTAGTTTTTTATATTTTATTTTTTATTTTTAATTAATTAGATTATTATATTGGCATAGAAAGCGGTTTGTTGCCGGTCGATTTGTCTTCGAGTATAACATTGAATTGATTCCACGTTACTTATGTTTAAATATAGTTACTTTTCTTAAGTCTTCGAATTGATCCGTATATGAATAGACAAGATATCATAAGTTGATAACCTCGCGCGTCATGTTATACCAGTTACGACTAAGATAAGGTACTGTTCGTCAATACTTCTGTTAGAATTTTTCAACAAATGATTAACAATTGTTCTTCGCTAAGTTGACATTTCTCCCTTCAGAAATTTATGTAGATTTTGAAAATAAACCCACAGTACAATTAAACAAGCTTGGACCTATGTTATTATTATTATAATTAAAAGGTTTCGATTCCATTTGGGCCAAAGCTGATGGCGAACAATATTGGGTCTGTCTTAGAGAAACAAAAGTCTGATTCGGATAAAAGTAAATAACTTAAATATTTTTTCGGATTTCAACAAAAATTATTTAGTTCAACTTTTCACGGAAGATTTGGTGGCAATGAAAATACGTGATGACGAAAATATTGACAATTTTAAAAATTATATTTAAAATAATTACGTTAATGATGATTTCTCACTGTTACTGCTCAACTTTTGGAGTGACTTTTTAGCGAGCGAGCATTTATAATCGGATTACTAGTAGTTGTAAAATATTTCGCGGACAATTAAATGAATATTTTCTCTCAGGATATCCTAGTATGTTTATTCTTGTTGATACACTTCTGGGAATACAGTCGGTTACATAAATAAAATAACACAGCAAAGCAACGAAACCATATAAAAAAATATTGAAAAAAGAATACTTTTTACGAAACATAGGTAGATTTGATGTTTTGAAATTATACAAATAAATTAATATGCAACTTTGACCTTTTAAGTTTTATAATTTTAATTTTTATCAGCAACTATTTAGGGGTCAACTCAAATTACATAACACACTTAAGCAAATACGCAACGAGGTTCGACATTTAATTTGTTTTAATTTTTTTAACTTTGGTAATATAAAGGTGATAAGATAACAATAATATCGATAAAATAATAACTTATCACCTTTGCCAAATCGTGCTTAAGGATTATTTTTTCACTTCGAGAGTGGTTAATTGTTTATGCTTTTACATTTTTTTTTTTTTTTTTTTTAATCCCTAAATATACACTATAGCAAATCCCGAGGAATTCGAGAAAAAAAAAATCAAAGATTTTACATTAAAGGGTTAAGTTTATGCGACGCAGCAAAAATGTGATTTAACGACCCGAAGAAGCACGTAAAAGCCCATAAAAATACGAATACCTCATACGTTTTCAATGCAAACTAATTTCGGTTCACGTTGTGCAGGTACTACAGAAATGTACGACCGTTGGCCACTGACGTGACCAGAAACGGTTTCGAGTTACGTAACGGACAGCACCGTTGTTGTTACTGCGACACCCGGTTAGACGATCTGTTGATCGTTTCCCGGTGAGTATCGCACATGCTTCGCGCGGGCCGCCGTCGCTCCGCGGCTCCGTGGACCTTTTCGCGTGCGCGATCACGTAACGTTATCGTTCTCGGTCCAATCAGCCGAAACAATCTCCTGCGCCGGCGGAGCTGAGGACGAGACCTCTGCTACCGTGCCCGTTACCCGCCCCCCCAAACACATCGAGGTGTAAAGGTCTACACGCGCGTTCGCGATTCGTGTTCAGAACCGTACGCGCACCGCTATCGTCGCGCCGTCGCGCGAATATCCCTGCGGCCTGCGGTACGTACACACCGCGCAGTGAGTGTCGCGCATCGCACACGTCGCCGACGACCGTTTCGCCCTTTCCTCCCCGTCCCGTACGCGGAACGTCACCGCACGGCGATGATAACCATGCCGGGTTAGCGTGCGGGGTTTCGATTTCCGTCTCGGTTCTCTCCGGGTTCGGGACGTGGAGCACCGAAGTCTACGCTCGGAGCCCTATCAGGATGATCGCGTTTTAGCGCGCGATCGAAAAAAAAATTACCGATGCGCCGACGACGAGGGCATTGATCATCCGTCGGCCGGCTGCCACGCGGCAGTTCAATGCGTCTCGGTAGAACGTGCAAACAACTGCGGGTGACAATTACAACAGACGCGCAACATCTCTCTGCCGGCTCGGCTTCTTCGAGCCGTCGGCGGATGGTGTGAGAGTGAGAGAGAGAGAGAGAGAGAGAGAGAGAGAGAGGGAGAATGAGAGAGAGAGTGAGAACCCCGTTCAAGGCCTGCGAAAATAAAACGCACTCTTTTTAAATTGCTTCCGAAGAGTGATATTTTGTTTGTCCAACTCGATTCTCGACGAGTTAAAAAAAAATAAATATCACACATCCAACGCGTAGTTCTCAAGTAGGTTTTGGGTGCCAAAGTACCGCAAGTACGACAGAAAACCTATTTTATAACACGGATAAATGATAGAACACCACCATCAACATCGATTGGATCGAGAACGTTTAAGTTTCAAAGAAAATCATGTATAATTTGCTTTTATTTCATTATTTTGTTGATCTATGTTTTTAAAACGAAAAAATATACAATACAAAACGGTGACCAACAGTATTCGACCACTACCGCGTTTCATATGTATTCATTTTAAATGTATGACGCATTCGTCTATTTGGCGATAATACGGAATAATTTTACATATTAAATGTTGACACCAATAACCAGTCCTATAACACATGCTTTAGCGTTTGAACAGCCTTCCTTTTTCAAATGCACTTCTAGTCGGCTGTCAAAGGTGTAATTAATATACTACAATAACAGTATCATAACAATTTATTTTCATACCCGGTGGTGAAAGCGTAAAGTTTCTGTTATATTTTTTTTAAATATAAAATAATAATAATATCTATGTAATATAACTTATAACATATAATATTATATATTAATATATAATAATATATTGCTATGTATTGACGACTTATAACCTATTTGGACATTGCATCGGTTTATTTTCTTCGAAGCGTAACGTATAAAGAGTAATTGGATTGATGGTATATGGTCTGTCGGTAATTGTTCCAAGTCCTACATTCTATACATTTTCTGTGTTATTCCAATATATATTTTACTTTTACGCGAGAACTGATGCTGGTCTCTCGACATTATCAGTTACTGTTGTAGAATAACAATAAAATCGTCGTAGAGATTATTAGGATAGAAAAAAAAACAACGAACGACTGTGTGAAAATTCGTAGAAACTTTCAAAAGGATTTTCTAGGAATGCTTTTAATTGCAGTTTTGATTTGATGTGGATTATTGACTGAATAACTGTTAAAATACTCGTATAACTTTATTATTTAGCGTTATCGGAATACGGATACAGCTTGTGCGGTTAGTATTTGTGTTCGTAATTTACTCATTTAAATATAATATTATTAACGTATTATAAATGAAGTCGGAAAAAATTGGTTTCAAAAGTTGCATAAGGTATAAAGTAATAAATATAATATATATTTAATGAGTGACGTATAACTAAAAAAATGTCTTGACAATTTAGTACAAAATGCGATAAAAAAATATTTATTAGCTAACGTAGCTTACATTAGCATGTATTCTATAACTTGACTTGCTATTGTGCAATTTTTATACTAAATTATGTAAATTCATAATATATAAAAATTAAATTAAATGATGATGAATTATAGTTAATAAATATAAATATATCATGTATGATTAAAAATGATAGAGGACTATTTGTGTGTGCATAGGAGATGTAGAAATCGAATGGAGGTTTAGGAAAAGGATGACCGGTCCCAAATTAATAGGAAGAAGGCGAATGAAAAGAAGAATAATAATTTATGAATAGTAAATAGTTAATAATTGCTTTAGTAGTAGTAGTTTTAATCTATTTTGGTATTAAAAAAAAATAAAAAAATAAAAATAAAAATATAGTTGAGTTAAAAAAAAAATCTAATTTATTAATTTTTTTTTTTTTTTTATTTATGTTTAACTATGGATTAGTTATTTTTGGGTTTAGATTACGAATTAATAAATCAAATTAACTTGGAAAAAATTAATCAATCTGAAAATAATATTCAAAATATGAGTTATGTATAGCTATTAAAAAAATAAGTTTTGCTGCGTATACTCAAAATAAATAAACTAAAATCATACTAATTTATGATCCATTAGTCTAGTTAAATTCCCCTAAAACAGAATTGGAAAATATTTACAAAATAATGATTGGTAAAGTGTACCTTTTTACCGCAGACACGCATTATACATCGTACGAGTATTTATTTTTCCTAAAAGTGTCGTTGTATTATATATTCACTATAGTAACTAGCATAACTATCCACGAAAGACTGTAAGTATTATGACGTCAAAATGTGCAGGTAGGTCAAACGCACAATTGAAGAGCCGTAAAAAAAAATATACAGAATGTAATGTATTACCACCGTGCCATGTACATATATAACATTTTGTTCCGGCGAATTCATAAATGCCCCTTTTTCTCTAGTAAACGTTTTTAAGGTATAGTATTAAAATTTTTATTACCACGGTATAAATTCGCCGAGACCACCACCATCGCTGAGTGTAATTATAAATTTAGCGGTAAAAGATAAAACGAAACTATTCAAACCGGAAGTTTTCCGGAGACTTTTGGCATAAAACTTTCCCTTTCTTCGTTTAATTTTTAATTTCTTCTCGTGAAAGTGTGAAAGGCCATAGTTGGTTACCCTTGTTTGAAATAATAACGACACCCTTTGTCTCCTACCAGAGTGTATTAATATCAAATTTAAGCACTTTGAGTTGTTTGAAGGAAACATAATGGCAAAAAGTCATTGTTCCTTATTTTATCTTTACCGAGAAAACAATATATATATATACATTATACATCATTATCATTTTAATCATTGTCACCATAAAAATAAAATCGTGAAATCAACTGGAATTCGACAATTATCAGTTACTGTTATGGTGATTTCAAAGTTACTTTCCGATAGTGAACAAATTTACGCGTGTAGGATGAGGTGCTTGTAAAAATAACATTTTTATTTTATTTCGTGGCGTTGTTTGTCAGTTTATGACAAATATTACGAAAATATGGAGTCCATTTCATTAATAGTTATGCAGTTAATGAAATTATTTTGTACATCACTAAGTATAAAAATTGGTTTCTATTTCGTGAAATGGATAATTTTTCATGAAATGAACAATTTCACTAAGTAAATACATCATATATATATATATATATATATATATATATATATATATATATTTATTCACTTGTATAAATTTATTTGTATAATTTTCTCATTCACGTTCTCAAAAGATTGCGTCACGTGGACTGAAGAGTTCTTGATTCGATTTCGTTCAACTATACGGAAATCTTATCCACTAATATAAAAATCTCTTACTATCTCCTTATCATTTTCATTTTTTCTCCATTTCTTTCGTTTATTTGCACACTATTTTGTTCTGATTTATTGTAACGTTATAAATACATATAAGCTAAATGCCTTTATAAATTTTATACAAAAATTAAAGTGTGCATCTCATATGTATATGTTTCTGTATACCTATAGAACTCCTTGAATGATTTCAACCTAACTTGTTGTAATTGGTATACGTTAAACTGAGGAATGAACAATTTAAACTCTTAAGAAACCGATTCATAGGTTATGAGGATGTGACTTGTAAAAAAAAAAAAAAAAATCGACCAACATAAATGTACAATGTTATTAGGGCTGTTATAGCTATTACAAAGATTACTGGCGGCCACTATTAAGAATGACCTTAAGATCGATTTTTGTATTTTGTTGAATGACATACATTTTTTAAAAAACGGCATCCTTTGAATGTTGACTTTAACTTTGGTAACAAAACAAAATCACACGGAGCCAAGTTGGGTGAGTATACTCACCCTATAAAGTCTGATTATTTTCCAAAAACTGATGAATGAGCAATGAGCTTAGAGATGGAACGCTATCGTGATACAACATCATAAAATAACTTTTCCAACTTGCTCAAAATTTTTTGTCTTACATTTTTACGTAATTACTTGACGAAAACCTTCAGATAATCACACATTTTCTACAACTTTTTTGTCAATTTATTATTGAATACGAACAACAGTTTCGTTCGTTTTATTGGTCGAGGGATTGCCAGGTCTTTCGTTATTCTTAATGCATGTTTTACCTTCTTTAAAATATTTAAACCACTCAAAACATGGTTAATATAATATATGAACATGTAGAAAATAATTTCCATAAGGTTTTTGCAAAAGTTCAAAAGTGTCGCTAGAACTTTTCCTGGTTTAAAACAACATTTCACGCATAAACATTGTTCTTTTGATACCATTGCGAAATTCGCCGCATGACTAAAACAGTATCGTGAAAATTACAAAAAAATTAAATTAAATATTGTAACCGATTTCAAAAAACCAACATTTTAATCTTCCTTTGAAGTTATTTTATCAAATAAAATCATCAGGGTTTCATTATCTTTATTGATATTAATGTTTTAAATCTTCTTCTTTTTCTTTTTCTTTTGCCTCGCCTTCCTCCCAACTATTTGGGGTCGGCCATCCTTGTCCTACACCTCCATTTTACTCGGTCAATCACATATCCTCTGTACACACCGACAGCCCTCATGTCATTCTCCAAAGTCTCCAACCATCTCTTTTTTGGTCTTCCTCTTCCTCTTTTCCCTTCAACGTCCATCTTCATAACCACTCTTACTGCATTCGTTTCCTCTCGCCTCATCACATGCCCAAACCATCTCAGCCTATTTTCTCTCATCTTGTCCACAATTGGCGCTACACCAACACTACCTCTCACGTATTCATTCCTTATTCTATCTTCTCTTGTCACTCCACTCAACCATCTAAGCATTCTCATTTCCACGACACTCATACTTTGTTCTATTCTCCTGTTAACCGTCCAACACTCTGAACCATAGAGCATAGTAGGTCTCACTACACTTTTATAAAATTTACCTTTCAGCCTCATTGGAATTCTCTTATCACATAACACGCCCGATGCTTCTCTCCATTTCATCCATCCGCACCTAATCCTATGTTTTACATCCATGTCAAAGCCCCTGTCCTTTTGAACAAAAGATTCTAAATATTTAAAGCTCTCAACTTCACCTATCACATCACCATCTATTGTCAGTTGTCTCCTCGTTCCTTCAACTTCTTAGTCTCTTTGTCCAAAATCATACTCTATATACTCAGTTTTATTTCTACTAATTTTCAATCCCTTTTCTTCGAGGGCTAACCTCCACTTATTTACCCTATTATTGACAATAACTAATATTAATGTTATAAATACAGTTCTGCTATTTTAAGATCGCACCTCGTTTTTTTTTAAAGTTGTATTGAATCGTCAGAAAACAAACTAAACTCAAAAACAGCAGTTTTTTTCTAGTATTTGGTTTGGTTAGGTAGAAAAGAACCAACTGTAAGTATCTTCTGAATCAGTTGGTCATTGAAATCTGGTGATGAAAATGCTTCAATGTTATTATATTGTCATAAATTTCGTGTAGTGTTTTTTGATTGTATGATTTTCATATTATTGATATTTTAAATCAATATTTAAGTATCAATAGTTAGTCAACTTACAAATATTGGATTTCTTAACTAATGATGCAACTATTATTTAAATTAATAAACAATGAGGCCGAGAGTACATTAATGTAATAAAAAGTCCCCCACTCGTCTCTCGAGTCAAAAACAAAAATAAATAGGTTAGATTCTTTTACAGTATATTAAATGTTTGTATCTATTTTTATTTACTCCTTAACATATAATATTTTAAAAATATAGGATTAAATTTAAAGAATATATTCAAATAATGAATGCCAACTGATGGCTCACGAAAAAAGTTTAGGTGTTAACAGAAAATTCTGGACATAATCATAATTATAAACATCCACCGGCGGAACTTTTAAATTGTAATCGACTAAGTAGTCATCCTTAAGTTCCAAATTATCTATCATATCAATTTCATATCATCATACAAACAATCATATTAAGATGAATTTCAAACTTATTGAATACTTTTCTGAGATTTATATATATATAATTCTTTCTTTGATACACATACTAGGGAATGATATATTATTTATTTCCAGGAACATATTTTGGTTATTCTCTATAAATTGATGGAGTATGAAAGACATAATATCTCCCAACAGCGAGAATACATGTTTTAAATTATCAAAAATTCGAAGTACCATCCTTACTTAAATTATTTGCGTTACTGTTATATTATTGACAGCAAAATCTCACTCATAATAATTATTGTTTGATTCTCTGGCATTTAAATGATAAATAGAAAAACTATTATTTTATTTTAATGTTTCCTGATGATACAACTGCGTTTTAAACCTATTATTTTTACTGCAAAAATTATCAGTTTGACAATATTTGAACGATAATATAGCATTAATTAGACCAAGAAGAAAATTCAAACTTCGACTTATAGACAACGGAGCTGTACGGAATTGTTAAAAAAAAAAAAAATGAAATTATAAATATTTTATACTAAAGAATGGCAACGGCCTGATGAACTTGTGGTATTAGTTTTTCTAATTTTGATATAGGTACCAAAAAAGTTGTTGAATCATAATCACCATCAGTAGTTAAGCATATTTTTTAAATTACTCGATCGTGTTCAGCTAAAAAAAAAACGATTAATTAACATTCGCAATGGAAAATGTAACAGCTAATTTTGGTAAATATATTTTGTCACACATAATATTTTCATAAGATGATGATTTTTATATTTATTTTTTGTAAATATTATGCTAAAGTGTATTGGAATAGAAAAAGTTTATCACAACCGAAACAACTGGTTATTAATGGGTAGTTAGAGATTCCTATTTTGAATTATATCACACGTATGTACTAGACTGTTTTGGAGAAGGGAAATAACAAGGTACTGCTACTCCGGACGACAAATTTTGAATTAATGTCATGAAAATTATTTGCTATTTTTGAAAGTTATTTTCTTAGTTATTAAGAATTTATATATTATATTACAAATATTGCTAAGAATATCCTAACAGAATATATAATCTTCATCTTTCATGTCTGCGTGAACAAAATATAAATTCTGTTTGAACAAAATTGTATGCATTTGTCTCAAATTAAGGGTAAATTGTGCTTAAGCCTATAAGGTTAGGTATCCATTTAAACCATTAGGTGGTTGTATATTTTATCTAGGTAGCTTTTAATGTATGTGTGTATGTGTATTTTTACGCAAAAGCACTCGTACAGTGAAAGCCTTGGGGAGTTTTATTGTTATCGTCAAGCTTTTCAAATTACATTTGTATTACATATTTTTACATAATTTGAATAATTTGCATTTTTAGGGTAGGTATTCTTTAAAAAAAAATAAATATTATTTTCTTCGGTACGTTTTTAAACATAATTTGAGTATAGATATTATAAAATAAATAAATACTTTGTGTGATTTTTATTTTTATTTTCTCATTATAAATTGAAATTTATTAGAATTCAAATAACTGTATGTCTATGGAAAACATTTTATATTTTCACCGATCGTCACACCATTCCGTTATATTATAAGAGTAATAATCTTAATAACATAACTTAACTAATCTACTTAAAATATTATTTTGATTGACTTATCGATTCGCGGACAAAGCAGGGACAAGTTGAATAATTCATATAAAAAAAAAAAAAAACATTCGTCTATTCAACGACCAAATATATTATTGTATACCGATATTTTAGATTTTTCGAATGTTTTTATTGACAAATTTTAACAGCACACACATACACGCATACAATGTACATTACCTACCTATATTTTTTTATGTCCGTTACGCACTCTCGTTTGCCGCGTATATAATGAAATTATTAAATCGAATACGAATGTTTGTATGAAATTACAGTCGATGTTCGTCTGAACGTTTTTCTATTTTATTCGTCGGACGACATTTTTGAAAACTGAACGTTACGTATAGACTATATCATACAGTGCACTAGGCGGGGCCCGAGGAACCTCACGCGGTGAATTCAATAAATATTCCAATTAATTCGTACACGTCGTCTCGCGCGAATTTTGTCCGATTTCAATACAACATAATTCCCCGTTGAACTCGCACACACGCGATTCGCCGACTGCCCCGTTGCTATAACAGTATGCCTATGGTTAATATATTAAATTATAATATTACGCGAATGATAAACGGTTTTCCGTAGGTACGGCTACGCTATCAATTAATACGAGGATAACAAATCACAGTGGATTTAATTGTTTCGCACCCCGCGCGTTGATCGAGGGATCACCGGGCCCCGCAATTATTGTATTCCATTATAAAACATTTCGCCGTTCCCCCCAATAAACGATTTTACATAACATTGAAAATGTGTGAAAATCTACGTGCGTCTCTATTGCGTGTGCCTGTGAAAATTGTACACGCTGTAGCGCGTTACGGCGGAATAGGAGGGTAAACGGACTTGACGAAACGAGCAGTTCGTGGTCGAATAGCGGACAAGTGGAATTTTGTCTCGAAAAATGGTGTAAAACACAGATCTTAAAAACTATTTTGATAAATTAATTTAAACGCATGGTTAATGTTTACAATTATCTGAAACAATGCAAGAACAATGTTGTATTATGGTCAACTCGATTATCTTTTTTGTGTCTGTACACCAAAGATAAAGTAACGTGAGTCTGTTTTTAAAAATAAAAATAAATAGTGATGAACAAGTAGTTCAAGCATAAAACACGTTTTACGCAGGATAAAACCATTCAATGTAAAATCGTAGTACAAGCTCCATAGAGGTTTTTACATTATCTACGATGTATCGTTCTTACTTTTTCGCTATCAAAATAGTTATTTACAGGATAACATTTGGAAAATTCTTAAGTTTTTTCTGCAGCTATAAAAAATGATTGAAAAAATAAAATCGTTACATCATAGATAAAAAAAATAAATGGTTTTATATTTTAAATTTACACTGAATAGTTTTATGCCACACAACATGGGTTTACCACCAAAAAAATCGTAAACAATTTTATTTTTCTTAATTGTAGATCTACAGACATGATCACAATGAAAAATCACTTACTTGCGTGTACATGTCCGGTCTGTTGATCCTATCTATCATCAACTATCATCGTTGATGCTCATGCAGTGTTAAATTAAAAACACTTTTGACTGTCTTGTCTTCTCGAGTTCATATTTGTAAATTGCATTTCTTTACATAGAAATACGAGTGTGCAGATACAAAAATGCAATGTCGTAGAAATATACTTTACAAAAAATCGTGTTTATAATTTTTTATGATAATTCTTTATTTAAAAATATTTGGAATTTTCTATCCAATTTACGATCAATTCGTTTACGCTCAATCACATTTTGTTTTTTTTTATTTAAAGACTGTATACTGTTTGTGCTACGTATAGTTTTTATTTCTCCGAAAAAATAATAGTTTTATTATCGCTCAAAGTCAAAAAAAGTTTATATATATATAATAACCTAACCATCGTTGCCGTTCTCGTATTAATCTCAATTATCGCGATCGTCCACTCGAACTCAATTGACATCGTACTTTGTTGTTTTCGCGTAATTATTGCCATTAGACGTATACACCACATACATACGACGTAGCTGAAACAGTCACCGGGTTTCATTTTTCTACATTTGCGCGTAATTGCACACCGAAAACATTTCGCGTATAATTACAACAATGTAGTCGTATGGACACATTATACAAATTGATGAGTTTAATTAAATTCCGTATGGTTGCACTGTTAATAACACGATGTACAGTGTCACCGAAAAACGTAAAAATAAAACGAAAATTTCTGATATATCCTTTAGGAGAAAATTGATTGAACCACGATTACGTATGATGTAACTATTATTTTGTTAAAATCAATAATGATTAACGAGTTTTCATTTTTTTTTTTCCAAACAGAACTCGCAACGCTGTTATTTTTATTATTTTTCCGAACGAAATTTTCCGATTTGTTGGACACGTGGCACGACAATATTATTACTATTCTAATCGATCGCTGTTCTTCGTTTCTTCGTTTCCACTTTGTGCGGTAGATACTTTGAATATTATTGGCCTAAAATACGATATTGGACACTATTGGTTTCAATATTCCGGTAGAGTACAAAGTATAGGACGTGTGTAAATATGTAGTATGTTTTATAAGAAGTGTAATTATTATTATATTCCGAACAGGAGACTGCGATACAAGATTGATCCACGTACGATTTACGGCTACCAAACAAAAATTAAACTACAGTACAAGAATAAAATATCTCTCTTTCGTTTTCATTACTCGTGCAATAAAAATGTTAAAAAATAAATAAACATGTATTTAACTTAGCATGCACTCTTTGATACTGAGAAACAAATACGGTAGCTTTTTGTATGATATATGAAATCGTTTCTTTGTTTTTTAGTTACGTTTTTACATCGAACGTGGCCTCCTCTAGGCATATTTAGTGAGTACTGCAGTGGGTCTTAAATTGAAATCCATTCGATTTCTGATATAAACATATTCCACTCGTATACTCGTATGTATGGAGCAATAATATAGTGTTTGTATGAAAGTGTGTTCATTGGAGGGAGCGAGAGAGAGATAGAGAGACCTTTTGTTAATATATCTTCATATACATTGGTTCAGGTTTTGTCTCGGATAAAGGGATAAATAATCATGGCAAGCAATGAAATCTGCCAGTGGTGTATAAGTAGGGTTTTAATGCGAATTTAGTATAGCGTAAAATCTTTTGTAGTGTTTATACGTATATAAGTATATGTATACCATGATCACAAAGATAGCTAGAGGAAAGTGGCAGATGGCTGAGAAAATGTAGTGGAATTCAAGTCTATTTGAGTGACGAAGACGACCGAATAAGCACCGATCTGGTTTTAATCGTTTTCCACGTTTTACAGCTGACACGATTCGTACGATGTTGGGATGATGGTTTACTTTTATATTACGAGTGAAGCAATCTAGTGGTTTTACCATGATGGTTTATTTTTATTTTTTGTATCTGTGAACACCATTTCGGCCAGAAAAATAGCTCCGATAATCACAACCATGATAAATTTCTAATATGAAATACTTTTTAGTTGGTACTTTGAATCTGGTAGCTTTCCAAACATTTTAACAGTTTTCTTAATTTTTGCGAAAACCTGTCAATTATTTATAAATTTACGACAAAGTCTAAAGCATATTAGTTTTACTCGAATTTACTTTTTTAACTTAACTTAAAAATGTAAGTCATACAGACATGACAATTTTCAATGTATGATTTTCAAAGATTTCTTTTAATAGAAAATTGGAATTTTTTATTTTTTTTTTACTTATATGTATATAACCGAATAAAAGAAACAATTTGAACTTTATTTTAAAAAAAAAAATTAATAAAAATATTCGATAACTAAATGTCGATAAAACCATAAAACTCAATTAGTTATTTGATTAAATACATTTCTTAGTTTAGAATAATTTTAATGAAATCATACGAACTATTTACAACCATTTGAAATATTGAATTTTCTAAAATTTCTAACTTCCTCATTAAGAAAATGATTTTCTCTATTGTATCTATTGTTTCTACTATAGAAATATAAAGTAACCTCTATAACTATTTTTTTTTTCTTCAAAGAGCAATGGAGTATTACAGTAGTTCTCAACCATTTTAGTTGTACAAACCACAAATTTAGAAAAAACATTATTGAGACTCACTTATAGCAATATATATAGTAATATATATAATATTACATATATAAAACCTTTAATGTAGAAAAAGCTCAGTTATTAGTCAGTTATTACAAAAATAATTAAAATAAATAATTGTTTACTAAAAACTTTATTAGACCAAATTTACTATTTAATGAGATTTTGGACATTACTTTGTCTTCCATAAGAGATTCGATGTCTGAATTAAAATCGAACAGCTTTAAAACTAAATTATTTTTAGCGCTCAGTTTATTCCTCTATTAGTTTTATAAAAATGGAAATATTTTAAAATATTTTAAAAATGGAAAAGTTCGTTCACACAAATAGAATGTCTAATAGTCCATTAACTTTCTCAGTGCAATTTTAGCAATTGCAGGGTAGTCTTTTAATATTTTAAAATCGGAAACATTATTCTTTAATAAAAATTTATATTAATATCATTTGAACTAGAAATACAGGCGTTAGTCATAACTGTCTACGGCCCAGTTCCACATTGTCCGCGGTTAATGGGTTCGGAACCGATAGTTTATTTGTATCGAATTTAAAAAATCATTACGTCAATACAACAATATATTGGTATGCTATTCATCCATATCCGTATCACCACCGATCGCGGGGATCTCTCGTCTTTTTTTTCCCTTCTTTTTTTAATATCGCGGATGGAGTGAAAGTATCATCTTGGATATCATTGACAATACACGTGACATGCGCCCCCACGAACCCGTGTTCAACATGAAAACGCGATGGATTCGAAGAAACTGCGACAAATACCAATATAACCGTTTGGCAACTATAATAGCAATGTACAAAAGTTATTTGACGTATATATTGTTTTTCATTTTCTCTGAAGACGACGCGCACATGTATATGTATACGTATATTGCACATAAAACACAGATATTATAGACAGACGACAGACGTTATTATTGAACTAACAAAATGTATTTGTGTAAATGTATATTGAATATTATGGCGATGAGCGCCTATCGTTTCCGTCAGTGGTGAGCTGGTTAGATAGCTGACGTACGATTCTCCATTATCCCTTCCGTTCGCGCACAAACACATATCATACGTTTAGGTATTGCGTTGGAACTTGGAAGGAGGGGCGTATCCAGGGCTTGAAGAGATTTATCACTATCATAAGCCTCTCGAACGTTTTGGTCCAAAAACAACCACCGGCACCGTCACCGGCTGGTTTTCGCTTCAAAACCCATTCGACTTACCTGTCGCGTTTTGGCAAAAACAAGACCTGGTCCGATAAATCATATCGGCCGCGGACAACGGTGGTCGAATGCTATTATAATTAATAATAATAGTTATTACTATTATCATCATTATTATTATTATCATTACTATTATTATTAGCCGCTCACTCACCAGTGAAAGAGAGTATTTACTGAAAATAAATTACTTGATTCTTTGATATCTAACTAGGAGAAGTTTTGCGTATTAATGTTTGAAAAAGAAAACAGTTGAATTACATTTCGTGCCCATACGTGATTTCTGCGTCATTTAGTCGATTACTTTCAACTCGTTTCCCTTGCAGGCGGGCTTGTTATATAAGACGTACGCCGGTAAACTTCAATTCATCGCACACCATAGTGCATAAAATTATATCACGAGCACAAATTGTAAATTAACTAATTTCATTGTTACCGTTTTTTACATTCCCACGAGTGCTGTAAGAATGTCTTACCGTCGTAAAGAAAACGTTCAGTGTGTTTGCATACTTTAAAATTGTATTTTCCACGTAATTATTTCATTCGTTATTTCTACTTTGCCTTTTGCTCAATACACTCATTTATGCATTTAATAATTCTTGAATGAGTAAAATATTGTAACACGAATATTGTTTTTGGCGTGCATACATGAGTGATTGGCGCATTCAAATTGTATCTATAATGAAACGATAATAGTATAGTTATAAAATTATTGTTTTTGTTTTTTTTTTTTTTTTTTTTTTTTTTTTAATGTTAACACACTTATTAAAATGTAATTTTCGTAATAAACATTAAAGTAAAATGGCGATTTGAGTACGAATGTGTAAAAATAATATTGATACCGTCTCGTGAATGAATTTTGTGTTGTTTGGTGTATCACTTTTCAATTTTACAATTGTTTTAGGATAAAATAAGTTTCCGTCCCATAACTTAAGTAAGCAATTTAAACGGACGATTAAAAATGAATACAGTTTAAAATAGATAAAGTACTATGGGCAATCATACATATAAATGAGTAATATAATCATAGATAATGATCGAATAACTTGAACAAGTGTCGATGTCGTGCTGACTGATTCGGTGGCCTCAACGATCAATTAACCGGAGGTTAGAGGTCTAATTAGAATAAATGGCCCTAAAAAGGGCTGTATTATGATCGGACCGCGACGGTAGATCGGTCGGGTTTAGATCGGGGATTATGGCCCAATCGTCTGCGGAGCGTGTGCAAGAAAATCGCGTGTAAAGCCGCTGGTATTCAGTGCAGCGCTCAAAATGATAATGTAGAATGCACGGCAGGAGGTCGCATTGTCGGTTGATACCGGTTGGTTCGATCTGTAGTTTGTCGACACCCAAGTTGAATTTGAAAGTAGGTTGATTTCTTACCGGCTACGCCGATCCTTACATATTTCACCGTACCGATCAGCAAACTTCACGTTGGGGGGCTAACCATGGTGTGTTTGCTAGCGATACGGATATTTCTGTCACTCGGCCGTTATTGTTCATATCATGATGTATAGGTATCTATGTATCGGGAACGATCTCCTCTATCCGTAGATACTTTTTTCCTGTCCATCATTCTTCTTTATTAATTCTCTAATCTTCAATTCAACGACCGATTTTCTCGATACATGTCTGCCATTAAAGTCGGTCATAGTACGTTTTCACGTGATTGGTTGCCTTGGCAAATGCCCTTTTTTATATAATAGGTATTTTGTACCGTAACAAATATAGTATCAGTTCACTATTCGTATATCATGTACCTATCTAATCAGTAATATGTAAAAAAAAAACAATAGAACCATTTTCAATTTGAGATAGTGATACAACATTCAATTTTATTTTTTCTCAGGTTTTATTAACCGAGACAATGACTGTTCGCGATACCGGGACTTTCCTTTAAAACCGGGACGAATGCCAAGCCTAGTAATAATTATTTCAATTAAAGTACACACATAACAATAATAATCATAACAACAATATTTATATTTATATTGATTCCAAAATTAAAATAAAACATAGGAGTATGATGAAAATATATTTTCAACAGAAATATTATACAAACAATTTAGAATTTGGTTTTTTTCTTATAATATAGGTCTTGTACCCCACCCTCCTACCACTAAAATGTGGACGTATCTTGGGGGTCTCGTTAAAATTGTTAAAAAATGTGGTAACTGCTTTAGAATTGATACTCAATCTAAATAGGTGGGTATCTTCTTCTTCTTCTACTTCACCTTCCTCCCAACTATATGGGGTCGGCCACCCTTGTCTTACACCTCCACTTTACTCGGTCAATCACATCTCCTCTGCACACACCGACAGCCCTCATGTCATTCTCCAAAGTCTCCAACCATCTCTTTTTTGGTCTTCCTCTTCCTCTTTTCCCTTCAACGTCCATCTTCATAACCACTCTTACTGCATTCGTTTCCTCTCGCCTCATCACATGCCCAAACCATCTCAGCCTATTTACTCTCATCTTGTCCACAATTGGCGCTACACCAACACTACCTCTCACGTATTCATTCCTTATTCTATCTTCTCTTGTCACTCCACTCAACCATCTAAGCATTCTCATTTCCGCGACACTAATTTTTTCTTCTATTCTCCTGTTAACCGCTCAACACTCTGAACCATACAGCATAGTTGGTCTCACTACACTTTTATAAAATTTACCTTTCAGCCTAATTGGAATTCTCTTATCGCATAACACGCCCGATGCTTCTCTCCATTTCATCCACCCGCACTTAATCCTATGTTTTACATCAATGTCAAAGCCCCCGTCCTTTTGAACAAAAGATCCTAAATATTTAAAGCTCTCAACTTCACCTATCACATCACCATCTATTGTCAGTTGTCTCCTCATTCCTTCAACTTCTTGGTCTCTTTGTCCAAAATCATACTCAATATACTCAGTTTTATTTCTACTAATTCTCAATCCCTTTTCTTCGAGGGCTAACCTCCACTCATTTAACCTATTATTGACAACTTCTAGGTTTTCTCCTATCAGAGCTATATCATCCGCAAACATCATACACCATGGTATCTTACCCTGTATCTCCTTTGAAACCTCATCCATTACCACTGAGAACAGGTAGGGGCTTAGAGCTGACCCCTGGTGCACACCTACTCCAATACTGAAACCTTCTGATACTTCACACCGACTCTTGACACTAGTACTCGACCCTTCATACATATCCTGGATCAAATTAACATACATTTTTGGGACATTTTTTCTCATTAATGCCCACCTCAAAACTTCCCTTGGCACCCTGTCATACGCCTTTTCTAAATCTATAAACGCCATGCATAGTTTTTTATTCTTTTCTCTGTACTTCTCAACTAATTGCCTAACACAAAATAATGGCTCCATTGTCGATTTTCCTGGCATAAAACCAAACTGGTTTTCTGATATTGACGTCTCACTTCTTATCCTCTTCTCTATAATCTTTTCCCAGATCTTCATACTATGACTCATGAGCTTTATTCCTCTATAGTTCCCACATTCTTGTATGTCTCCTTTTCCTTTAAATATTGGTACAATAAAACTCTTTCTCCAATCTTCTGGCATTTTTCCTTCTATCAGTACCTTATTAAAAAGATTTTTCAACCACCCAATGCTTACATCTCCTTACATCTCCTCATTTCAATTCAAATAAAATTATATATAAATGATTCGATGTGAATCGCTGAATTTATTCAAAGTAACGGTCCATTAAACTGAACTGAATTAAGAAAATCGTTTCATTTAACTGAATCATATTTCCCATTACTAGCTTTTTCGCAGTATGATTTATATAGTAATAAAATGGGTATAATGCAATTTTAGGTTGATTTTAAGAAAAATAAAAAAAAACAGCTGATATTCACGTACCTACAAAGTGCTTGGTAGTTAATTGACTCTGACCTATTGCTGATACCGTTAATATATGCGATCAATTGTAGTGTAAGATTCTTAATTAGGTTTTGTTATCCGGGCGTATTTTATTCAATACCTTTTTGCTCTGATTATTTTGAAACGTGATCAGGATTTTTTCTTCGAATTTAATACAATCATCATTACTCGGATGAGACCATTTTCAAAATTTAATTTTAAATTATTTTATATCCTTGGTCTTGATTATAACATGCTATCTCGCTTCTTTTGTGTATTTTTTTGTTTTCTTGTTTTAATAAAATGTTTTTAGTGTTTATTATAATAATATTTATATTATATATATATTATAAATGTATTTTGCTCTGTCAACAAAAACGTATATGTTAATATTATTTGTGTTTTCAATTTAAAACTACGTAGAAGTTTATTCACTGAAACGGTTTAAAATTATTTCAATTAAAATATAGTTTAAAATATAAGTATAAAATGTATTAATTTCTGCAATTATTAATTGTACGAACAAATCCTTAAAAGCAACGACGTACAACGTTATGAAATTACAACCGTAAATAATATTAATACCATTATAGGCAATATAATAAATGTGTAGAATTGTGTAAGGTAGCTATTACAAACAAATAATAATGTAAAATACTAGTTATCACAATTACAATAATGATTGTATTTTTATTTTTATTCAATGGAGGAATTAGAAACGATCAATTAGCTACAACAAGATTAGTTTTTCCTACTTTTAAACGATAATAGTTTTTATCTAAATAATTTTTCACTTTAACAATGATCCGTTTTTTGAATATTTAAGTATAAACAATATTATCAATATGAACATCATATAGTTTCAATAAGTGCCTCTTAAAAATAACAAACGGTCGTTCCGAATAGATGATTTATACACTGTTTTTATCAATATCATGAGTATTCGCAGAAATATTTTCAATCGTCTTGCTGCCGTTTGGACAATAGTACCGAAAATAATAATACTTATCCTTGGCCGAAAAAATTGTTCTAATAAAAGGTCAATGGACTAACATCCATAGGATTCAATGAATTATGAAATTATAAAAAATTGTACTCGGCAATAACGCGAACCTTCTAAAATTCTACATAAACGCTAAAATCAATCGGGTACCTAGGTAAATAGAAAGGAAAGTTGTTGTTTCATTCGGAACACTTAATATTTGTATTCGGGAGATAAACAGGCTGTCAAAACGCAATAGCCAGTCTCGTTACATTATTTTTTTTTTAAAAAAAGAATAATTATAATTTTTTCAATTATTTTTTATTTTATTGAATATTGATCAATATTAATGTTGATTTCAATAAATAACTTTGGGTCATAATGAACTTTGCAAAAATAATTTTATAATATTATGTCCTTCTGTCTCGTGTATTTGTTTTGCTGAATAAGCCGTTCCACGACAGACCAATTAATGTTGCGGATAAGGACTAAAAGGTAAACCTGCAACATTGTTCACAATAACCGTCATACCATTAATATATTATCAATATTTGACTCGGTAAAATTTGCTTGATGTATAAATGTACACATGCATTGCCGTCATAGCGATTCGTGCGCATAGTGGCGTGCCAATCATTATCGTTATCGTGGATAGGCTCAAAAAAGTTTGGCGTTTCGTTTACATTCACCACATTAAATAAAAAACACAAATTTGGTCATAATTATATTTTTTTCAACAACGTCCTGGATTGTACAGATATCTATTAATATTATTATTTGTATACATAATTAGCGTCCTTATCAAATTGCCTTCACGATGTATATTCCCTTCGATCAACTTTAATGAGTAATTATGATATATCTGTAATTGATTTACTTTGCAGGTACGTCTAATGTAATCAGTGTTGGGAACAGATTACTAAAATATTGTCTAGATAAACATAATAGATAAGTGTTATTTATCTAGAGATAAAAAAATAGATATTAATTATTTTTGTTACTTCTTTATATTTGGCGTAAACTATGCAGTGGCATAAGTGCGTAACCAGAAATATCCTAATGAAGAACCAATAGATTACACATTATATAATACTATTTAGCCTTGTCTGTATACTATACATACTTAGGAAAGGCTAGACTCCACGGAAACCCTAAATACACACTTAAAAAAATGGGTGTAATGATTTATCAATGAACATTTTACTATACAATTAATTCTATGCTCCTCACCTATTAGATAATTATTAGTAAAATTAAAAAAACAACATTAAATATAACTGTTTTTAAACAGAAGTTGATCAGAATTGACTAATAAGTGAACAATCTGCATGAAACTTAATTGATAAATGGGAATAATACAACAGTTAACTGTAGCCAACTACTGATTAACAAGATATAATATATCTAGATCTAAGGTATTGTCTTATTCTTTGTGACTGCATTAAATTATTTCTATAAATATCTTTTGTCACATTGCATTATTATGATTTTCGGTATTGTACATAAAATGTAAAAAATGTATGTAGCATAATATTAAATAAAAACATTTTTATAAAAAAAATATCTAGTTAATTTTATATAGATAACTAAAGTTTTCATATAGATATATACTATCACTGGGTGTGGTGCATAACAGATGCATTGTTACGTATCGAGTGTGACGCCAATGTGAACTGTAGACCATCAATCGCTTCTCTAACCTCTAATATTTTGACCAGCATTCTCCACCACTGCACAGAACGTAAATGTGTAGGACAGTTTCTCGTGGTATTGTTTAGTTAAATTAAACATTTCGTTATATATTTAAGTGCAGGCATGTTTGTGGTGTATGCAATTCATTCTGAGAGCGTTTGAAATACCAACAGCTAATATCTAGTTAGGAATAATGCGTACGTGTACTAATTGCATTTGAAAACTTAAAAAAAATCGATCATGAACGAACGTCACTCTAACTTTACGATGTAATCAGTCCGTCGACAAACATACTCGTACGTAAAAAATACACAAAACCCCAAATATAGAACAGAAGTGTTGAAAATAAAACAAAAACTGACGCGGTCTGGATCGGGATCGATACTACGCGAATACTTTTGTTCCACGCATTATAACGTTCGACGTGTAACGTTTTCCTGGTAAGGAAGGATTTCAAAAGTTGCTCAACTAAACGTTGCTAACGCGAGGTGCGTTTTCCTTACCTCAATTTATACTATTGACCTGTATCAATGACTCGTTACTATACGTCGTCCAATCAATCGTGCGACACGCGAGAGGGACTTCGGTCGTTTCAACGTTTAACAGTGCGTCTGTGCACCTAAACCAAGTCCAACAGATTTCTATCGTGAAAACTATTCTTGACGGGCACCATTCAGTGATCATTGATTTTTTCACGTATAGTTTAAATTTACTTGATATCTTATCTCCTCATCGTAAGGCGAAGCGATGTTTCCAACATTCAACATTCGTAAACGTGATTTAATCACTAGTCTAAAATCGAAATCGGTACATTTCATTCATGACACGTCTGTTTCGTTTCAGAAGAGGTATTGCGAAAACCGTTCGCGCGCCCAAATGTGAGTTACCGGGTCCTGTGAGCGCTGGTTCACCCACACGGAACAACATGGCGCACGGTGTTACGGTGGACTCAAGCTCGTGGTCTGCGTTGATCGTCGTCGCCACCGTCGTAGCAGTCGTCAGCTGTTCAGGTAAGAACGAATGAAAATAAACCTTAAGCTCTTTTGGAATGCAAAAGTTTAGGCGATCAATTTATATTACAGCTAATAAACACATGAAAGCAATAATAATTTATGGCAATTATAATAATTTATTATGTTCCTTCGCATGAATTTCGTATATTGAACTTTATTGATGAAAATTCTTAAATTGTTGACAAAATAAAATGTCTTCACTCTACGATTCTCATAAAAGGTTGGTTTTGGAAAACGACGCATGTTCTGGTGTTCTTAAACTTTAAACAACACGCAGAGATTTGATAGAGTCCAAAACTACGTTCATGTTTTACTGGTTAGTAATGCTCTGCTTAGTCTGGTATGGTACCGACTTATTGTATACGATTTGGCACGAATAATTCGATCCAATCCCATATTTGAATGAAAGATTTTGTTTCGGTCCTGGTTTAAACTAAAATCATTTCAGTTCGGTCCGGTCACTAAAATATAATTAAATCGGTTCGGACCAGTCGGTATCGGTTAAGCGGTTAAAACTCGTTTAAAATCCATCGAACAATGATTCTCAATTATAAAAGCATTATTTATAAAATTAATAACACGTATATTATCATGGGAATAAATATTTTACCCCTGTGCCGTTGCTTAATTTACTTCGTAAGTATTCATCATCAGAACCGTTCATGGTACCTATACTACATATACTTACGGCATTTTATTGATCGTATTCAGCGATTAAAATGGTTAATTATTGTTCAACATATTTTCAAGAACCATGGTTGCAATTATATTCGTTATGGTACGGCCAACATGAAAGTGCCTGAATACAGCTACCACGCCAAGTCATCCGATATAAATTTGTATTTAAGTTCAATGTAGTATGTACTTTTCCACGTACTTCATGTTATCAGTTTTTAACGGTTTTTTTAATAATGTACGAGCCGTATAAATTTGTACTTATAACTTATTATGTGTTACAATTCAAAACTATCACAACTATAATTTTTTTTAGTTTGAATGGTTTTTCCGCTCCATCAAACTACGTATATTATATTATCGATCCGGTTCAATAGAAAACAAATTGAAATGGGTCCTGTCTTTAAACAATTACAGTCCGAAATTCGTTTGTTCCGGTGGTCTGATGTCAGTCAAATCTAACAAATTATTTTAAATTTTTAGTCCGGTCTAAACAATATTTAGCAATTGGTTCGGTCCGACTTCGAACCTTTGAAATCATTTTCAGTTCAGTGCGGTCCCTACAATTACGGACCGTGCATAGCACTACTGCAGGCGTGCCCAACCTTTTTCAACTCGCGGGCCACATTAAAAATGTATATTTATATGCTTCACAGGTTTTTTTTTTTGTTCATTTCGATAAAATATAGACTAGTCATATTTTATCGGATATAATATTATCTTTGTTTACCTATACTTAAATATATTTAATTATATATTTATTTGTAGTCTATTACACTAATTTATTTCTATTAATATTCTAAAATCCCATGCATTTTTTTTTTATATATAAAAAATTAAAAATTGTAATATATTTTATATTCTTAAAAACTTTATAAAATACATTTTTTATAAGTAATAATTTTTTTTTTACATCTATATAAATTTCTAATTTTTATAAAATGGTCACGGGCCGGTTGGAATACCTTCACGGGCCGGATTCGGCCCGCGGGCCGCGGGTTGGGCACGCCTGCACTACTGTGTGCCATCTCAATATTACTCTTCTTCCTCAACGGTTCGTTGTTGAATTATTCAAACACAAACCACTATCTGACCGTCATAATATTTCCAGTTATTATACTTTGGAAGATTTTTTTTATGGACACATTGAGATCCCTGATTTCCCGTAACGACTCGGAATTCGCGTTTTTACGGGAAATAAAAATTTATTTTACTTACCACTTTGCAGAGACAATGTTACTGAAAACATTACCCTTACAAGAGTGGTATCCGTGGACAACAACTTTCAATAATTTCGTGTTTAGGTCAATCGAAAAATGTGACGTCTATACCGTTTTCAGAAACAGATAGACTGTATCCCTAACATCATATCCACAACACTACTTTCGTCATAACACTGTAATAAAAACCGGCTGCCGTTGATTACACAAAACGAAATAAAAATATTAATCATCGCAAGCGTATATTAAATATCATAACTGTAAATTCGAGATAATAATTGGTATTTTCGGACAAACCCGGTGTTATATTAAAACGTTCAGGTATATAAAATACTATACTCACATAGTTGCTCACGAGAGAGTTCATTTCTCGCGTACAGAAGAGTTTTAATTAAATCGCCAACGGACCCGGGGCATCGGTTGCTTTTCGCGCCCGTAGTGGCGGCAACAGCAGCATCAGGATAAACACACTTCGGAAAAACTTCGTTTCGATGAAATTAATAAAAACCCGGATGGCAGTGGTGGTGGTGGTGATGTTAGGGTTAGAGGCAATCGACCAGCTCAATTACTGCAGCTGCAACACTGCGTGTTGTGCGCTAGCGCGTGTGTACGCTTGTGTTTATGCGTGTGTATGCGTGGGGTTGCTGCCATCACGTCAAAGACTTGGTCCGGAACGTGTCTGGACCTTTCGAACGTGATTTGAGTCCATCCCAGATGATATGAGAAAATTATTATAATTTTTTTATTACATCCTTAAAATACAAACTCGACTGCCTCGCCGCAGAGGATGGACATCATCGCCGCCGGAACGACTGACAGATGTGTGCTATGTTCGTTAGGTCGTAAACGAAATATGGCGACTGAGCTCGGGCGTATTTTTTTTTTTATTTATATTTTTTTCCGAAAACAATTTTCCGCAAACGAGAGGAGTGAAAAATTAAATCACGGTAGACAAAAACGAAAATAATTAAAAAACATAACAAATACAATATTAATAAAAAAGAAAAAAGAAATAAATAGTTAAATATACCTACACGGTTGCACTCGTATTAATTACTATATTGCACGCAAACGATATTTCCACCAATGATGACGTTTAAATGAATATGATTTATACTTTACAGGTGCACGTATCTAATAATGCACGGTTACCGTCAATCTAAATTTATACTCTTTAAAACTCGATCGAAATGTTTTTTTTAATTATAATTTTTGTACAAACTTTTATTAGAGTGAAATTCGATTTGTATTTTTTTATTTGTATTTTTATTAATGTTCTTATGATATGTTTATGTACTGGATTTTCATTCACTGTCTGTTCATATCAATATGTCATTTGCAAATGTTGTTTACTAATTAAAAAGTTTGGGTTGATTTGCGCTGTAATAATTAACTTCATTCGATGACCTTACAAATGCAATAACCAATATATGACATCCAGTTAATTTAAACAATAATATATTCATTTTAGATTAAAAACGCTCTTGATAAAACTATACTTGTTATTTTTTTACGTTTGGAATATCATAAATAATTTTCCGTGTACCTATATGTTTATGGAAATTTAGTCGTGCACATAATTCATGATTGAAATGTTAATTATCATGAACACACGTATCGAATACATTATTTGATCTCGAAAATAATTAAAAGTAAATAAACTATTTTAAATCTAAATCTATTAAATACTTTTCTCCGCATCGACTTTAAACTTGAGCGGTTAAATTTCACTGTCGTCAAAATTTAACTTATAATCCGTTACTCTAGATAATTATTAAGTGCTCGTGTTCATTATATATAAATATAATACGAGTAAAAACCGATCTAAGTCCATTACTTTCACAAGTCATCAACGCCTCCGCCTATTTCTATTGGGACGGATGTTTGACGCTAATATTTTATTGTACGCGAACGATTTTATCGAAAACTATTAATCATTAAGTAACACTAGTAGAGTGAAGTGAGGTATTTTCGTGGCATAGGCAATTTCGTGGTATTATTCGTTGAACATAAAACCTGAACGTATGAAACGACTGTGATATTTAGGATCAATGTCGTTCGTGTAACAGAGAATCACATTATACGTTCAACAAATAATATCACGGCATCGTCGATGCCACGAAAATACCTTACTTCACTATATGTTATCAAATAAACGGCCAATCGTTGCACTTCCTTCTACGAGTAAACCCGTGCGTTACGTTGACGGTTCGACTTGTCGTTGCATCCTCAAGCACTAAGCCAATGCCGTAGTCGAATGTTAAGTCTTGGAACAATATTGGTCTACGCTATATTTATTTATGGTTTATTTCGTCGGCGGATTTCCGAAATAATAAAAAAAAACCTTTGGTTTTATTTGTGTTTGCGATGACACCGTTTACACCTCGATTCACCGCTGCGCTACTCGGCCTAGCCACGTCGTCGGCGTGTAAATGTACGTGATAGTGTGCGTAAGTGTGTGTGTGTGTGTGTGGTGCATGCAATGCATAAAATACGTACCTGTCTATACGAGGTAAAAATCGGAACATAGCGCCGAACTGTTCTCGTAATCCTTTATAGGATTTTATATCAATCCCCTAAAATCTGATCGCTGCCACCGTCGTCGGTGTATAACATCGTCCGATTCCCCGTACGCGGTACTCGCCGTCGTACAATAAAGCATTATGCGATCGACGGAAAACTTTACGCCGACGGATTTACCAGGCCGTAGGTGTAGGTACCTGTGAAAACCGACAAACGTTTCCAAGCGGTTTTATTCGCGAACGGGTGTACTCGTGTACGAGTGATATGGTAACGACGTGTGCGGGTCGAAAGATAACGAGCGCGAATTCGCAAGACACGAATACGCGGGACACTTTCGACCCGCGGAGATTACGTACAATTATTATACCGTGTAGTAGAGGTCGGTTGCGAAATAAAATTCTTTGTATGTAACCCAGGCGGCCATTTGTATTTTTCGAAAGAAATAAAAACGGGACGAACAATTTGAATTTAACTAAAAAAAAAATATCATCATACACTTTCAAAACAATTTTAAAAGTTATAATTGATTTTAAATTACCAAAAAATGTTAATAAAACATTTTTTTTAATCATTGCTTCTTGTGATTTGAGTATGAAAAAAAATTGGTCGAAATATTCTTATTTTTATTAAGTTTGTGTGTTATGGTTAACCATCGTTTGCTGTATAACCTATTTTTTATTCGAATTCTTGTGATGAATTTATTGCTTTTAATAGTTTCGATTGCGTTATCAAATACCTATTAGTCTTGAATCATTGATTATAAATATTTGCTTGAATCGTATAAAATATTTTAGTTATAGTGTATATAGCATACGATTCGTCTCATGCGTATCACTGATTTTAATTACTGTCTACATCGACACTCGATTATATTTGTTTTATGTATTGAGATTTTTTTCTTGCTACAATGAATATAATAATACGTAAATAATGGGATGAAAGATGGGACAATCTTATAAAAACGGGGTGAAAACTTTCCTTTTTGAAGTTATCAAAAAAAGGACGATTCCTTTTTAAACGGGACGTATGGTCACCCTAATGTAACCGCATAGTCATCGTGCAAACGACATTCTCACTACGTTGTGTTAAATATGAACGTGGCAGCCATACGGTATCATTATTTATTTTATTGTTGTTCATATGAAATCGCGTTCGGATAAACGAAAAATTGTGTTAAGTTGGTCTGCTCGCTTTCACTGTTCTGGAAAACTACTAGGGAATTGTTTGAAGAACGACCTCTTTAAAACACAATCTGTGTTCGTTTTCCAATCGATATGAGATATATTTTATAAAGAAAGGGATAGAAGGTGCTGCATTAAACATTTAAGCGATTTTTTACGGCCCTAAAAATGGTTTTCCAAAAAAAAGTAATAGGGAAAAAAAAAAAGCGCAATATCATTGTAAGACTATAATAGATCCGTAGTTATTCACTCGGGGAGCCTAACTCAAAGAAATCGAATACTAGTACTTCCGACTTTCGCGAACGAAAGTAATATTTTCAATATGTTTTCGATAATATGGACAATGATGTATTGTTATTCGAATGCAATAATACGCCTGTATACTATCCGTCGTCCCATGTCGACCACCTCGTTATTACCTGGATTAATTAGCCTGGAAAACATAATTTCAGTTTCGACCATATCGATTCCCAATTCATCTCTAGAATAGCGGCAATATCCATACACGGGAAAATTATATTTGTCGAGCAGGGACACGCTGGTTTTCGCCAAACGACCTTCGCCGCTGATTCTGTCAATTCATTAATATTGTTAACCGTTGCACGGTTGTATTAGTTAAATGTTATAAATCATCCCCTATGACTACTGCTGATGGTGATAACAATACCCACTCTGAGTGAACTGAATACACGAAAGAGGGGTGCATTACTTTTCCCTCGTTAGTAAATAATAACAGAAAATTTAATACCATTTATTAATAATCTTAAACAATATTGTTGTAGTATCTTGTGATGTATATGTTATCACCCAAATATATTTCGAGGAAGCAACATGTATTTTACCGTTTAATAAAAGTTTTATTGTCTACAGCGATTGTACACTTTTACTTTTATGTTTCGTGATTTAATTAACAAAATAATAATGTTTAAATAATGTTTAATGTTAAATAATATTAAATAAAATTTAAATTAGATTAATTTTTATTGTTTAAATTTAAGTTACGGTTTTAATTAATACCAATTATTATAACAATGATTTAAATATGTACATTTTAATATTTTTAAAAAACTTCTATTACAGTTTTGGAGCTTGGTCACTGCATTTGCTTTTCTCCCTCCTTAGTGAATTCGATATTACACTCGATTTAATTATACGATACATGTTCTACGACATCGCTGGTACGAGTCCAAACACGAGTTTTCCAAATATTCGTAGTATTCTCCGTCTAAATATTATATGAACACAATAATAATATATAGATAAATAAAGAATAGTGGATTAATTTATACATTAAATCATGAGTAATAACCATTTACTACATTTTAATTTGTATTTTTTTTTTGTATGGATTTTCACGCCTGCAACTGGATATCTATATTATCGTAATAGTGTAATTATTTTGGTTTTCATCAAACTTTCTAACTTAATAATGATCACCGGTATATTACCTTAAATTAATTTAATAAGTTGAATTTTTGTACAGTGAAACCTCTATATAGTGGACAGCCACGGGGAATTAAAAATTGTCCACTATAGAGAGTTGTTCACTATTGAGAAAACCTTTACTTAGTGGACATTTTCAAAAAATTACTAAATGTCCACTATAGGGAGACACTATAGGAAATGGGCTATATGTACACTATATACATATGAACATATACATTGGAATATTAATTTATTATCTATTTTATATATTATAATATAAATATGAATGTAGTATAAAAATTCTTATAAAAATGTTTAATGATTAAGTAAAATTAAAAAAATTCAGAGACCAGTCCCTTACTTGCACTGTAGTGAGACCAACCCTGGGCTGACTCACGCAGTGCACGTATACGGATAACCCAAACCAGTCGAACGGTTTTATTTTATTGTACGTTTTTAAACAGTGTGTTTCAAATTCAAAGTAATAAACTAATTCATTATCATTTCGATAAACTTTGTTCTTTCCTCTTTATTCTTTTTGTTAATAAAACACCCACAACATACAGTTCAAATTGTAATTTTTCGAATAGGGAAACCATTAAGATAAGATAAAATATGAACGAATATATAACAGATAAATATAGTGTTTTTAATATGTACGTTTTCGATATGTACATTTATTGTGTCCATTTATGAGAGGTAATTTTTAATTTGGTACCAGTTTATTGTGTCCACGTCCACTATTAGGAGTGTCCACTACTAAGAGGTTATAACTCCTATTATGCGCATACATTTTTGCCAGGGAATTTAGAAGTGTCCACTATTGGGAAGGGTCCACTATTGAGAGGTGTCCATTAATAGAGGTTTCACTGTACTGATCATATTCTGTGTTACTGTTGATTGGTCCTGATCTATGTACTTATATATTTGATTCAAATATAATAAAATATAATATATACTACGCACTTATCCACAAAAATCTCATATCTAAAACGACAAAACCTATGAATTTGAAATTCGATACATTAGTTTCTTTATTACTCTATAGAAGTGCACCAATAAGAGGTTTTCGTATTTCTGAGTATCTAAACTGTTATAAGCTGGATATTTGTACGAGTATATTTACCCTTTTTTTTACATAGAAAATATTTTATTTTGTTTTACATGCAGGTTTGAGGCACATAAATATAAACAATAAAGATGAGCTATGTTAACTTAAGTTAGTAAAAAAAAATATCATTAGAATACACGACAATTGAGGCTTTTTCTGGAGCATTTTTTGACGTCAAAGTTTAGTATTTTTCGAACCTACGATAGTGAAATATCTCCTAGTTGAATCCAGATGATTTAATTGATTTAAAATATAATTAACAATTTTAGAAATACTAGAGATCAATTAAATCCTAACGAACACATTCCGGCAACTGACAGCCGTTATCGCTCGTGATTGTTTCTTCTTCTTCTTCTACTTCGCCTTCCTCCCAACTATTTGGGGTCGGCCACCCTTGTCCTACACCTCCACTTTACTCGGTCAATCACATCTCCTCTGCACACACCGACAGCCCTCATGTCATTCTCCAAAGTCTCCAACCATCTCTTTTTTGGTCTTCCTCTTCCTCTTTTCCCTTCAACGTCCATCTTCAAAACCACTCTTACTGCATTCGTTTCCTCTCGCCTCATCACATGCCCAAACCATCTCAACCTATTTTTCTTATCTTGTCCAGAATTGGCGCTACACTATAATATATATGTCAATACAAAATAAAACAATACACTACTAAAATCATATTAAGGTATCTGCGGCATTATTATTATAAGATAAAATAAAAACGGTAATTTGGAATATTTATAGAAAATTTGTTGCGTTTGGCTAAACAATACTAAAAAAAAAATGTTGGACTGGACCGGGCCGGGCTTAAGAAAAAATGGGTCAAGCCGGGCCTGGGTTTTTTTTTCACAATATAGTTTGGACCAGGCCGGACCGGGCTTAAGGATAAAATTGATGGATCAGATCGATCCGAAAATATATCATCTTCATTCATTGTTTCTTTTATTTATAAGTAACCTTATAAATCAACGATGTTTGGTGACCATGGTAACAATATTTTTAATTCGTCGACTTGTTGCAATTCATTCCACTTCGATCAATGTACATTCTACTGATATAGGTATTTTTCGGCACAAAACCGTATACCGACGCTATTTGCCGTCGACCATTTCTAATGAGCCGCATAAATATATCGTTATAATCTTAGGATTTTATGTGCGTTGAAATATGAATCGATATCGTTCAACAATCGGTTTATTTACGTTAATCACGTATGATAAGTGGTTGAAATCTTAGTATCGAAAATTTGTTCGTAAACCGTATAGAACGCGGCGGAAAAATGGCTTTATATATATATAGAAGAAGGTGTACGAGTAATTTGTATGTTATTTAAATTAAATTTTACGCGTGAAAGTTTTTACTATCGCTAACATAGATCCAAGTACACGGCAGAGGATAATTTCTGACAACTCTATCCGACACGCGTGGAATGCTTGCACGCATTAACGATAGATTTGTAAGGAAAGTCTATACAAATAAGTTTTTACCCTCCGCGAAGAAGTTCGTATTGTTCGGGAACAAATCCAGAAACTTAATAATATATTACGGTTTTTCACTTCTTCTTTCCGCGCGCCAGACTCGGAATATATTTGTTCCAAAACTCTGTTTCTAAGTGACCACCTGTAATACTCGTATTCATATTACACACAGGCGTGCACACACACACACACACAAGCACACATGTGTTTATATTTATATTTATTGTATATCGATTTAAAAAAGTTGCCTTTACCGGAGATCCAGTATTTTTTTACGCGGTAAAATTGGCATGTTCATGAATTTCTTTACACCGGACACACCCCCATATTAATTTTCACCGTCTAACTCCACTGCAATGCATTGAATATGGTCTTGGAAGTGGTCCAAAAACAACGAGGCGGTCTTATCCTCTATATACGGTTCTATTACACAGCGACGGCAAGGGTGGCTGAACATTGGACACCAGGTACTGGTTTCCGTCCAAAACGGTTAGCTACCGAGGAAATTTATTAAAATCCGATTAAATCAATTAACATATTGCATTCTTAAGACCTATTCAATATCGTGGACCGATAATAATATAATTACCGCACTCCGATAGGGAAATCATATTATTTAAATAAAACATTTTTGTTAATCACCGTAGATCGATTCGTTACAACTTCATAGGGTTGAACCTGTATTGTTATAATTATTATTTTTTTTTTTTAATCAATATTAATTTCATAAAGACATAAGACGTTTGAAAATTAATTTATTTAATAAATATTTTCTCATTTTGTTTTGAAATTTTTGCATTAGAGTATTTCGATTAAAACCCTTGTACAATCTTATTATGAAACATAATATATATCATTATACATTATTATATATTGTTCGTGTATATCTATATTAACGGGGAGTTGAACAACTATTGCACTGAACACACTGCTTGGTCTTACAAGACGAACGAAAAATGGTTATTATTTCGATTTATTTTAACGAAGCACAACTGTGTTAGACGAACAGTTCAATTAGTATTCAATTACTACACAAGAACAGTGTTGGTTGTTTATCCATTCAGAAATGTATAAAAATATTACCACTGCAATACATTATCGCCGTTGCCGTTAAAATACAAGCACGTAACAGGAAACGGTACGCGATACAACGTAACTCGAATGCAGACGGTGGTACGAGGTAGAGGTGTATATATTATTATTATAATCCATGTTGTTCTTTCGCTTTTTTAATAGCATAATAATAATGTTGCGTTTACAAGACGTCGAGGACGGGCGACGGATAAACGCACTTAACCGTCGGCCGTAAACGTTTAAAACAAAAGTATAAGTATAGGTGAGTGCAGCCAACAGTAGTATACACACACACACACACACACACACATACACACTTGTATATACATATATTTATATTAATGTAATCAAATGTAGTAACGCGTTTTTGTATAAATAGCATTGTAAGAGTTTTACCTTTGTGAAATTAACCAACGAGGTAGTTTTTTTTTTGTATACTTTTTAAGACTTTGCAACCACCTACGTAAGTGTTTTCGTTGGACTCTTATTTTTTCACACGATTTGAGCGCGTCCGCATACTTATACATTGTGTGTATGTGTGTGTGTGTGTGTATAAGTATACTAGAAGTAAAAAAAAATAGAAATATATACAAATCACGGATAAAAATAAAACTACAAATGGTAAAGAGTCATTATAAGCACACGCACTGGTACACTGGTATATAATATTCCGTGATTGTGTGTGTGTAAGTAACTTAGCAGATTTTTTTTTGGTTTATGAATAACGAGAAAGAATGAAAAATAAATAAAACTTTTGTAGAAACGATAAGCCTTCACCGGGGGAGTTGCAGGTGATCGCCGTGTTCAACTTTTTAATCCTAACGTAAACTTTGTTTCATCAAATTTTATTTTATTTACACGCGTAAGTATATACACACGCAGTCGTATAATATATATGTATGTATGTATCTATACATTATGTATATAGAAAACATTATTGTAGCATACTGCAGGTATAGGTTTTTAGTAACCGTTTGTTTTTCTTTTTATTATTGTTTTACTTTTATGTTATAACGTATTTTTTATTTTATTTTATTTTTATTTTTTTCCACCCTTCGATTCATTAATACCCCACGTAGAATATTATGCCGATGAAAACTCGAGGGGAAAATAACGATTAAAAAAGTTTTGATCCGTTTCTTCTTGGATATGCGTATATATATATGTGCACACAAAAAGCTGTATACACACGCTACCGTCGTCCTCTTACTACGAGCTTAAAGAATGGGTACATAAATACAATTTATAAATCATTAAGCTTAGATTTAATGCCTTTCGAACCACCGTTGCTGTCGTGTACTGAATTCGATTTTTTTTTTTTTTTCAATCAACAATGTTGAACTAATTAAAAGCGTATCGTAGAAAGTTTTTCGTTTTCCGACTAAGACGAGTTTAAAATACACGAGCTGGTTTTAGGTCGGTAAACAAATACTTTTTTCTTTTTTTTTTTGAGAAAATATTTTACTTCTTGAATATCGATGTAATTATACAACCTCGAGTACAACTCATATCCGACGTTCGGCATTCGCCACTATTGGTTATTAATAAAATATTCGTACAAATATTAAAAAAACCCAAATAATGATATGCTACTTAACTTTATAAAAATATTCAGATAACTTAACGAAATTATTAATGTTAACTAGGCTAAGTTTTTACGTAAAAAAAAAAAAAATGTCAACCCTCGTCCAATAACTCAAAGTTAACTAGGAAATTAATACATTAAATTGAACACCATGTACTATTCATAATAACAAAGATAAAATTATAGCGATAAAGTGAACGATATTACGATAAATATGTTCTATGACCCAGTTTAAGTGTCAAATGTATTAATAAACGTCGGTATAAATTTCTCCAAAAAATTTACCAGAGCTATAAACATTGATATAAATATGTATAGCAAATTCGATACGAGATATTTTGGTAATATTTTATAAAAATGTCAATATCTCCGAGGTAAAAATGATCATAAACAACTGTAAATATGGTATCATTGCTGATTATGATAAGATGACGGTACAATCTTAATATTTTTGATTAATATTGAAAGTTTGTCGTTGAATCTATTATTATACTTATGGGCTAACTAATTGCTAAACTACTCGTACGTATATACAATTTTAATATGCAAAACAGTATGTTTTCAAAACAATTTTATTTAGAAATTATCAAGCCTTTTTTACGTATTAAGATTGAAAAAAATATGAGACCTATATCAATGTTGATAACATTTTCTAAAATAATTAAAAAAATAATAAAATTAAGACTTATTTAGTTAACGAAAAAATACTACCCATCAATCAATACGGTTTCAGAACTGGTATATGAATAGAAAATGTTTGGTATGAAGTAACGTAATTTTTGTATGTTGAACTAAATAATATTAAATTAGTATTTGTTGTGTCCCACCTTTTAGATATTATAAATAATGACATTTTTTCGATTTCTGCTTAATTTTGAAATCAATACTCAAAGTTTAATTTGATTTGAAACTTACATATTTGATAATTAAAAACTAACTAAGCTAAATTATATTAATGATGATGATAGCATTGAAGATTTAAAAAAATATGGTATTCCCTAGGGTAGTATACTTGGTCTAACTCAATGTATATATTGCATAAAATATGTGATTTAAATATTTATGGCAGAATAGTGGTATATTTTATTCGTATATTTATATTGTCTGTTATTTTCAGATAATTTATGGGCAATGACATACAGTAAAGCAATGAAATAATTTAATTCAACGTTTAATTGTTTAAACAAAAGAGGTTTGATTATGAATTTTGATGACATTTTTAATAATTAAATGTATTAAAAATGATATTTGTTTACAAAATTTAACCCTCAAACGTATGAATAAATGAAAGAAATCTCGAGAATCCTCGATTTAGATAGTTTACTTAACAATAATTTATTATAAATCTTTAACTTACTAATTTAATATAAAAATAAATAAATACTTAGTCTGGAGTGTCATTATATTTGTAATGTACGATAGGTTTTGAGTTAAAATTTCATCATAATTATGCAAGTTTGTATTTACAAGTTTATAAAATAAACTTTATTATTTAATAATTTAGTTATTATTCTGGAATTAAGAAAGGTAAAAGACAATAACATAAAAAAATTTAAAAAAACCAAAATATTGTACTAAGAATAGTTCTAAATAAAAATACATTAGAGGATTCAGAAAAATAAAAATATAAGCTTTTAGGAGTCAGCAAGGCATCTATATAACATTTTTAATTTTAAATGTATTTAATTTCTACCTATTATTCAAAATAAAAAATAAAAAGAATTGATTACAATTAAAATAGATTATATTCAATTTAGAGACCATAGATATTATGATCTATCCATAAAATAAAATAAAAATATTTATCTACTTATATTTTGTTAATTGTCAAGATCCAATCCAAATCATTTTAACCAAATGTATACTTTATAAAAGAAAAAATGTACACTGGTTCGATTAAAAAAAAAAAAAAATAAAAATAAAATATCGTGTACAAGAGGCAATTTTCTGATTTCTTAACATGTTATATTACCTTAATTATTACTTGTTAAAAAAATCGCATGTTATATTTTAAGCTGTAAAATGTTTTATATCTATGTTATTATATTTTAAATTTTCATTGTACTTGTCATTATTTTATCTTATTTATTTGATTAATTCTAAAAAATAAAAAAATATAAATTTAAATAATTTAATGGATTATTTTTTTCATATTGTGTAATATAAACTATTAAAAGATAATTATCTACACTAACACTTGTTACAGACATTAATACATATATATATATATATATATATATATATATATATATTTGCGTATGTCATTATCTTAGTATTAATTTGTCTGTTTAAATTGTAAATGCACTTATACGTTTACCAAACAAATTTCGTATTAGAAATAAGAAATAATATTATACTGTTGCGCATAGCAAATCCATCGATATGTTATATGCGCGTTTTACGAACCCATGTGTTCCCGAGTAGATTTCTTATAAACATGTGACGTGTTACGATCTACCACTGCAGTTTATTGGGCCATAATAACGTTAAGGTTTGGGAATAAAAAAAAGGCAATGAAATTTATGGTGATGACACTGGAGAAAATATACTTCATCTTGAGCTTCTATTAAAAAAAAAAAAAAAAAAAAAAAAAAATAAGAAAGAAAAACATAACACCCGTGGCTTATTATATAAATGTATCATTTTGATGGTAACAAACGGATTTATTATAATATTTAAATGTACACAGCGAAATAACATACGGCGTGAGATAAGACTGAATTGTTTTAGAAAAATACGAGGAATTTATTCGTAGGATTTACAACTATATTGTTTTTTTTTTTTTTTTACTAGAAATGCACAGAAAGTTTTATTGCTATTGGATTTGAAAGTAAAGTTCTTTAAATATAGGTGATCGGTAATTTTTTTCTATTCTCTCAGTGATTTCATTTAATGTATAATCAAAAACTACTTCCATTGTTAAATTTCTTTAAAAAAATAGATCGGTTTGTTATACTAGGATTTCAATCCATGATTTTCTATTTCTGTCTACCACACGTGTCACTCTTATTTTTAGATATTTTCTAAATATTTTCTCCAATATACAGGTCGATCTATAGACATGATAAGGATTTGTAAAAATAATTCAATATTTTGTTCATAAAATCTACTGTAGATCTATTTGTTGGCTTTTTAAATTTTGTCTCCCAAAATTTTACAAAATATAACTAAAAGAATTGAAAACATAAAAATGAATAAATTAAATTTTTTGATATGTTAAGTATAAAGCTTAAATATGGTGGAAAAATCAAACTAAAGTGTACTTTAACAGTTTTAAAATGCCTTTTAACATTAGAAGATAAAATACAATTGAACTATAAAGCATCTAAATTGTACGTCTGATGGACAAAGGCAGAACATTTATGATTGAAATTCTCCTTGGAAAAATGATTCTTAACAAATGAATGATTTTCATTTTATATTTGTAACAGTGACTTTAATTCAATTATTACGACTATCTTGTAAATATTCTTATACTTTATTTAATTTGCATTATTACATATCGTTTCTTGTCACTCAAGAAAGTTGTTCGAATTCAAATCAACCGCCTTGGCGGTTATGTGCCATGTGAATCAAAAGCTCATTTGGCTACTTGATTTATCGGAATGCTCTCGTCTATAAAAAAAAAAAAAAAAACGTCGTATGAAACGAGTGGATCACGGAGTATAAATATCGTATTTTTTTAATTTTGAAATTGGTTTTCCTCGATATCATCACTAAATCGAATATTTCACTCGGAGTATTAATTCTTTCACCGAAAAACGCCAAATCACTAATATTATTTAATCACGTAGACTGCTGCATAGCTGTACACACATTCCAAGGCTATTTCTAATAATACTGCCAATTATCGATTGTTTTTGACGAGTTTATATTAAACGTATTAACCACGGAACGCGATTCATTTGATCGGTAAACGATCTCCGTTCGGAATCGTTTTTCGAACGCAATTATTCATTATCAAATAATATAATATTGATTCACGTCGGAAAATACAGCTTATAGGGTTACCCATCGCGGTCGATGTAGAACGTAAACGCGATTTCCATAAGCATGCAAAACTCTGTCCGAAACTTGTTAAACACTTAATTTACAATTGTCATGAAAACAAAACGTTTTAGTAATTCACGTGCGCGCGAAAATTGCGAAAATCGATGGACGAATACGATTCGAATGAATATTTTCCGCTTGAAAAACTTTTAAAAAATTGACTTATATTATGCAACAACTTACTGAGTTCTACGCGAGTAATTTCGCTTATGGTTTATATATATATATTATTTTTTAGCGATATCAGAATCGACGTGTTTCGAACACCCGATCTAAAGTTAATGTTTCATTATTGAGTTTAACAATATCAAAACGTCACGCCGGACGTCACTTTTGTCATTGTCGAGTTTCCACTCCATTTTTCATATATTTTTATTGACACACCGATATTTCTTAAGCACAATACGAACGTGTAAAATACACTTAACATTTCCTATTAAGTTTTTCTAAAAATGGTTTTTTTGGTAAATCCATTGTAAAATTAAAGTCGAAATCGGTCAACTGATTCAAATTTTATTGAAATATTTACATTAAATACACAATAATTTTGTCGACTGAAAAGTTTCTATGAATTTAATCGTTGTTGAAGGAAACATACTTGTTTGTACATTTTGTTTCACTCGACGATAGCGACATCCATTGCGAAATTTCGGATAATATTTTAGAGGCATCACCCTCAGTGGTAAGGCATATTCGTGTACATAATAATAATATGATCGTGTAATATATGACATTTTCTCGGTACCATCGTACACACAGGTCAATACGGAATTATATTTTATTGTTTTTAGTAACATAATTATTGTGAGGTTTACCAAATAATTATTAAGTGCAAGTTAAAATATATAAATATACATAATTGACGCTACTTATAAGATTCACTGATAAAGTTCAGAAGGTTCTGAAGGTCCAGCCACTTATTACACTCAAAAGCGTATGGAACTGTATCCAAATACATTTAAAAAAATCGGTTGTAAGACTTAAACTTTGTAAAAAGAATCATAGAAAATCAATTATTGTGTTGGCAATCATTTGTTGACTTCGTAGTTGAACCACTATCAAACAAAAACATAGAAGCTCTAAGGCTGTTGAGGAGAGCTGCTACTCATCGCTAATTTATTAATTTTATTCGTGATATACAATACGAGTACAAGCAATATATTTCCAAAACAATTAGAAATAATAAAAATCAAGATCATAAATGTTTTTAATAAATGAAATAAATTGTAATAAATAAAAATATTATTTTATAATACGTGTTATGTAATATCTAAAATGTAGTAAAAGCAAAATAAAATTAGAAGTTATGTTCAGATTTTTGTTTGTATTTTTTCATTCGGTTATATGACTCCCTTTATGCTGGGCTTATCAGAGTGAACCTTATCAGTGGCGTCCATTGTATATACATAAGTTAGCTATTCGATCGCGTAAAATTGTTAAAAGTGTTATTAGTTTTTCTTAGGGACCGTTTACGATTAATACTTTTCATTCTATAGCCAAGGGTCGCATAACCGCATAAATTATGCATACCGTGCGATATATTGCATCATGTGCGTGAAACTCTGCGCACTTGCACATAAAATACCGATAACTCCTAAGTTTGCTTGTATTATAATGTCGATTCAATCTGCCAACGCTTTATCGTCGTCCCTTGTTTATCACGATTCGTTCGCATAGTCGTAGTGGTGGTAATTCTCGTAGTGACGGTATCGTTTGCATGCATACACATTGGCGGTTATGGTAGCTATTTTGCCGGTCAAATAATTTACAACTTGTAATACCCGTTGACCGGTTATATTTTCGTTGTATTTTTTATTTTTTTTTTCCATTTTTCTTACTCCTTTCTTTTTTTTCTTTTTTTACGACAATTCTACGTGGATTTTTATGGACAGAATAAATTGAACGTTGCGTATCGCCATGTGGCGAAGGAAAAAGCCTCTGCGAGGAAATGTGCACCCGGTGGTAGACATAAAAAAAAGGTGTACACACACTCACGCAATATTCCTATCGTTATCTGGAGCGGTTAAATAGTGTGCGTGCGTGAATAAGCATATATATATATATGTTTGTATGTGTTCCAGACTGTGTGTTATTGTATCTGTGTGTGAGGATATACTTGCACGCGTATGTGTATATGTGCATCGTTTTTTTTTTTCGTATTTTCTTGTATTTTTTACCCTGGTAGCGCCTATAAAGAAAATCCCACATTATGACGTTGTTCCGTGTAGTAGGGGGCGATGAAGGATCAAAGGCTTCGTGATTTTTTTCTCCTTTTTAATTTTACTAACTGTGTAAAATTGGATATGTTTAAATCGTTGTTTCTGACTAAAAAAGACTTATTTTTGAAAAAATGTTCAAATTAGAAATTTGTTCAGATCTGAACATTTTTTCAAAAAGGAATTTGTTCTCATCAGGGGAAGATACAGGTGGCGACTACGAATTTTACCCGAGATAATTTCGATTATAACTCGTTGTTGATCGATCATAAACATGGTATAAACATTACACACATTACGCCTTTGTACGCATTTAATATTTCTAGTCAGAAAAAGAAACTACGGACCAAATTTCATCCTCATAGCTTCAGCGATTCTGGTTGGCGATGATGAATCAGTTACTTATCCAAGACAAGATGTTTTTTATATACAGATTATTATTTTACCGTGAGGACTAGTTGTTTGCATCGATATCATACGAGCAAAATTTGCTCTCGGTGCACAGCTGGTCACTATCGGTCGCAAAGTGAAACTACGAAAAAGTATAAATATGAATTTTAACTGTTATCGCACACTTTGTTGAGCGGGAATAATGAACGTTACGGTTGCCGTTGAGGCGCATGGAAACAAACTGATCGAATGAAACGCTGTGAAATAATCCATGAAACATTAAATGCTCAGCTATATCATTATGATTGATACGTTATAATTTAGCGTTTTCGCGGGCGACAAAATAACGCATGATGCAGAACACTTGACGTCGGACGCGATAACGCGAAAACCGTGGTTGGCTGCATCTTCGGAGATGTTGCGTAAATAATGACGATATAGACCTTGGAAGAAATGAATTAAAGTCAACGCAATTCACGACCACTTAACTTAATGAGATCCGTATCGAAGGTCGATGAGTATCTTGTGATAATTGTCGGGCGTCAAAAAATTATGTAGAAAATTGAAATACGTTGACCGCTTTCTTTCCTCGACATTCGTAGAGATTTAACACTGCGATAACATTACACGTACGGGTTTTCCGGAAATAAACATATTGTAGCAATTATTACACGCTCGTGGTTTCCGTTCTCGGATGTTCTTACAACGTCTGATCCAGTTACGTGATTCTAGACGAACAGTTAAACAATTGTACGTCTTATTCGTTAAATATAACTCGCCTCAGATTTTAACTAAAAAAAAAAAAAAAAAACAATGTAAATTAACTTAATTATTTTGTCATTCCATCATTGTGCATAATGATTATGTATACAGAAAATAAATTGAATACTCTTCGCGGCATGTTTGATAAACAAAATATTTATGAAACAAAGAACCCATTAATTACTCGTGAACCACTTAAAAATGATTGAAAGAGAAGAGAAAAAAGATAGCTCGGCCATTATACCCGGTAACTTATCCATGGGGTTATCGACTGTTGATCGTCAAAAGTGATTTGTAAACGTAAAATAATGATTTGTAAATATAAAAAAAAAAAACAACTAAAACTGGCCAAAACAATATTTCATCGGCCTCAGATATATTGAATGCTTAAGCTCTCTGGAAGTGGACCAACTCCACTCTCTACCGTCGCTTCATGATTTGTACAGCACGAGACGTTCTACCTATATACTCGTTCGTATAAAATTTTAAGCTTATAATACTGCGGTTTTTCTGACTACATGTTCATTACGAGGCTTGCACGTAAGTATTGATATTTTACTTGCGCATTCATAATTTACATATTACGTTAACATTATACAAAAATGTTTATGACTATTCCACGATTCGTTTAGTTTTACCTGATACGGTACATGCGTAACTCTACCAGTAAAGCGCATACAGTAGTAGATGTTAAAACGTTCGTTAGAACAACCGCGAAAGTTTCGTAAACGCATTCCGTCTGACCAAAAAATGCAATATCCAAGTGTGTAATACGAGTAATTACACGGGATTATGCTCGACTTGACTTTCGATAATGCATATGAAAATTTAGATTTTTATAATTTTTTTTTCGTCCAGATTATCATAGAAATATTAATATAAGTATATATTCGCCAATAACGGAATGATTAACAATTTTTTAGATATAAGCTCTTATATATTTATACATAAACATTTAGTTTCGCTCACTGTACTCCTACCATTTGGAGTGTTAAAATATTTATTTATTTCAATAAATATTATTATTATTATTATATAGATATTTTTAATGCGTATAATTGCATGATAAAATAATTGAACACTTTCGTACCTTTCATACGGACGATTGAGCACACACCGCATATAACAAATGACCAGACCCGAAAAATTCAATATTGAGTCCTATTTCTTGCGCGACGTTACTATTTTTTAAAATTCATGAATTTGAGTTATACATTGATCATTTTTATATTGTAAAATAAAAATGATATACTCACATTTATGTTTTTTTTTGAAATTAAATATAAATAATGTGACAACATCTCATACTAATTCTCTGGTAACATAATTTTATATATTTCCCTTCTATATATTTATCATTATTGAATATTCAAGGCTGTTTGAATCTAATTTATTTAATCATTAATACAATCGCTCGTGAAAAATAATCAGTTATGAAAAAATTCTCATTCGGAATGATATAGAAAATTACGAATTAATTGATACACGAATATTATGACTTTCATATAATATTTTATAGAATGCAAATATTATTATTTTTATACAGTATTTCGTATATAAATATTAAAAATGATTTTATGATGTGTGCATATTGTCGATCGATCAAATACCATATAATATTGGTAACGTTGTAATTAGTCAAAATTATTGAACGTGTTCAATAGTTACACTCATAGTCGTAGCCGAGGTATGAGGCACAAGGCATGCAACTGCACACCTTAAACGCTTATGGAAATAATAACTTTTATTATAATTTTTTTGAGACTGCTCATTTTCTTTATAAGTTAATTTTTTAGCTTTCTTACATGCATTGATCATGAAGTTTGGTTACGTCTATGGTTGCATAAAAAAAAAAAAAGCAAGTAAAAAAAATAATAAACATTCCGTACTCAGTCGTGTTGCACCTGTTACAATGATGGCGATTGGACTCTGTATTATTACCCGTCTCCGTACGGATTATAATACAACACGGCCTCGGTTTGGTTTCGCGGAAAAGCGTCGTCGTCCTAGATATTCTACCCGAAATAAATGTTACGTTGGCATTTGATAACATGACACCGTGAATCTAAAACTTTCCCGCACAAAAAGTTACCCTTATAGCGTTATTGGACACAACTTATGTAAAACGGATTACCGTAAAAAATACCGAAACTCGATCATATTAAACATTTTGCCGGCGCTAAACGTTTTTACGCAAAATATATGTACAATATCATATAACCAGTGTTGGGAAATATCTAGATAAATGTATCTAGATAAGTTATCTAGATAAAAATTATTTATATTTTATCTTATCTAGATAAATTTATACTCAGTTATCTTTATTTTTATCTAGATAAAAATCTTGTTATCTATGAGTACCAATCTAGATAATTTATTTAAATAGAATAAAAATAAAATTTGAAAATTTAAAATGTTTTTATATTTTCATTTTTACATTTTTCTGTACATCTATATACCTATTACACAGATAATAACTGGCAAGATGACAATCTTCTTATGAATTTTATTTAAAAAAAAAAAACACTCTTTATATTATATGTTTATTTTCAAAATGTTTGAAATTTGTTAAAAAAAAGACAGAAATGTATTGTTATTTTATTTTTCAACTCTATGATTTTTTTAATATAAAGTTAGAGAATGATTTGGCATCTTCTTATGAAATTTATTTCAAAAAAAAATTATTTTATATTTTATGTTTATTAATATTTGAAATGAGTTGAAAAAATGATATTTATTTTAAAATGTTTTTAATTATCAATATTTTACCTAATATCTGTAGGCTGTAGTATCCCGAATATTTTCAAAATTAAACATGAAATTATCTCATATTTATCTAGATAAAAATGTACTTATTTTTATCTTTATCTAGATGAAATTTAGTATAACTATCTTTATCTGTATCAAGATAAGAATTAGTATAGTCATCTTTATCTTTATCTAGATAAATTATAAGTTATCTATTCCCAACACTGCATATAACCGTTTACATACGTATTACGGAACAAAAACGATTAATTATTAACCGGAAAAAAAAACCGTTTCTATCAGTTGTGTATAACGTGCAGAATATTTAATTCGATAGTAATGCGTCTGTGACATACGGTAAAAGTTTATGAATAATACAAGTTTGTCCGTCCGAAATCGTATTAACACTTGAAGTAACGTAATAGAATCAAACTCGCACCGTATAAGAATATTATGGTTTGTCGCGGCCGTGCACCGTTTAGTTGTGAACAATTTAAAACCATGAAATATCATTAATCGTCCGGGCGACGAGACGGCTCACGACGGTGCAAAGAAGAGCTACTACATTCTTTTCGATCGTCTCGCGTCTTATTATTATTCGTGTGTTTTCGTAACGCGAAAATGCGTACAACCGAAACGGCTACGGGGTTGGTATCGCGTTAATTTTTCCGTATTGCCCCGACGATCTACGACAAAGACGTACTAATTAAATCGGCGAGACGTTTGGCGGGCTTGGTAATTCGTATGCATATTATATTACGCGGGCGAGGCGAGTGGGCCGCTGTAGCGTAGCCGTACCTGCAGCGAAAGTTCCGGGAAGTTATGCACATTAATTTTGCACGCGCCAACACTCGGTGACGGCGGAGTTAACTAATTTTAATAATCCTACCGGGCGCGCGTGCTGCTAAAATAATTTAATATCCAATATGGTTGATTTGTTGCGAAATAATGCAACAATATCATCGCGCGCGACGACTGAACCGGGGCCAAATTCGTTATCTCGCGGCGTTCGGATGTTTACGGCGGTGTAACACTTTACGGCGGACGCGAGCACTGCACTGCACCGCGTTCGATTGCACAGATTTTTCGCGCACGTGTAACGGAGTGTAGATCTGCGTTTTCGCCGCGACAATCCCGTCTAGTGATCGTGGTGCACCGTAGTGCGGTGTATTCGCGCGTTATTAATTTATCGGCTCCGAGATAATCGATCTTTCAAAACTGCGCGCCGCGAACGCGTTTACGCGCGTGTGTGTACGCGACTACACGAGTGGCTGTGCTGCAGATTATGCGATGAATATATAGAACAAAGGGTGGTTTCGGTTTAAGTACACGGAGAGCGAATCATCGTGTAACCTTTACACGTTTATGGGTTTTGTTAGATATCGATAGTTGGACTGCAGTGCTCATTTAGTACAGTTTTCGAGGTGCGTTAAAAATGTTAAACTTTTTTCTACTCACAAACTCGCTTACCGAATTATTATTGTTGTTTATTTCAAACTTCTGCTCACGCGGTTTGCTGATCGCCGTTATTAATTCGCATGCCGATTTAGTGTTGCACCGCCGTCTTTACCGCTTGACGCGATTTCATTGAAGAACATGCAAATAATACGGTACTTTTTCGCACTTGCGGTGAATAGACAAACGCGTGTCGCTCAACATTTCGGTGAATGCCTGCTGGCGATTAAAAATTATTATTTTATAAGATTTAACGATTCAATTAAATATTACATCCATGCCAATAATTACTGTTATAGAGAGTTCAAAATACATAGTAGTGCAATAACATATCTACATCGCTTATATAGATATATATTATTAAACTATATTATTTACTTATTTTTCTCGCAATAGTAATAAATGACTTTCAGTATTGTTATTCTAATGTTTGTGAATTTAACACATTTCATTTTTTTTTTTTTTTTTTTGGTTCTCAATTATTCTCTTCGTAAATCGCTTTCAAGCATTGCCAACCAGCGTATATGAGATCAAGATATACAACGAATACAATGGTGGTGATGTCGATATATCTTTCACTGTCTTCTTGAACGTCAGCCACTGTTACCGATAAACACACCATGTGAATATTTTTAAAAATTCGATTCAACCGTGTACAATGTACACATTTTTTTACATGTACACTGTACACGTATAAACACTCAGCACATGTGTTGTATATTGCATTTACATAGAAATCTAATTCACGTTGAAACCCATCATTATCAAAAATAGTTGGACCAGAAGAATATACTTATCCGACTTAATTATTAAAACTTGACGTTTGTTCCTATTACTTTCTTTTTTAAATAAACAATTTATTAAAGCGTACAATATTAATGAATATTTATATATATATATATATATATACACAAAATATAATTTAGCTTACTGGGTGACAGTCTATTAGTATTTCGTTTTTTATTATTTTTTCTTTTGTAAGAGTTAGTAAATAAATTACGGTTCTTAAACGTTTAATATTAAACGAGCCATAAATAAAATAACGACTAACTCAAGTTAGGAATTTAAAAATTATTATTTTTGAAACGAAACTTGGAAACCTTTCGTTGAATTTCTTTTTCGTTTAAACTATGGTGATAAAACAGTAAGACACAAATGTCATAAAGTATTTGGCCCGACTTACATTAGCGCATAATATAGCAAGAGGGTAATATTTATTCAAATTACGAATCAATATGCTAAACTATATTATACTCATCGTTAAGAAACAATCGTCAAGATATTTTATCTGTGAACCTTATAATTGCTTAACATTTTTGATCCAGTTGTTTGTGATCATCTCGGAGAATGCCAAAAGTTTTGTAATAATGATATCCAGAAGCACAACTTCTGAGTACAGTTTTCGATAATTTTATTATATAAAGTATCTAATGCTTTTTTTTTTGTCCTAATAGTGTTAACTAAAAAAAAAAAAAAAAAAACACTCATCGCTGTAATACCGTAAGCTTTATTTTCTATATCCTTTAATAATTTAAAAATTAAAAAAAAACTTTTAAATAAGTAATTTTGCTAAGAAAAAATTTACTTAATGTAATTTTGTATAGAAATTTAACTAATTATAAGTTTATATTCAACCTTATGTAGCATACATAACTTATCAAGTTAAACGTGAACTTTTTCACAAGGTAACTTTTGACTTCCTAACTATTTATACTGCATTACTTTCCAAGAATCTTTCACATAAAATTTGGTTTGAAAAACAAAATCTAAACAGTAGAAAACATTATGTAAGTGTTTAAAATAATATATAATAAAAGTTATAACAATGAATGTATAACCTGCAACATACCTTAATTATTATTTATAATTACTACAAATAAATGTGGTGTGCCACAAAATAATTTTTAAATATTTTAAATTTCGATATATTCATATCAATGTTTTTACTATCACGATCCATTTTCTTATTCTCATATATTATCATTGAATTTCATGTTTATGTGTCCGTATTTTACGCGTAATCAAACATAGAATGACATTTTTCACTTCAAAATTCATAGTAAAATTTATGACTGTATTTAAATTTTAATATAATCCGACTCGTAAGAATGTAAAAAATTAATGTTAGATATAAAATTGAATGAAAAATATTGTCAAGTCAATTATGTCAGCATACAATTACAATGTATTTATAACATTTTTATTTCATCGTAACTAATTTTTAATTTTGCAAATTATTTAATTATTTGATTTATACAACATTTTTAATTCAACCGTTTTATTAATATGATGAAGTATTAGGTAAACGTAAAAAAAATGTTGGTATAATTTCATAACTCTCATATTATAACTTTAATTGTCCACAAAAAGAACATTAAAAGCTGTAATATTTGGTAATACTAAGCAATATTTAATTTAGAAGATAGAATTAAAAAAAAAAAAAAAAAATTTATAAAGTAATTTATTTATTTTGAGACACTTGTAATATATAATAACGTAAAGTGTTTTAGATTATATAAATCATTGTGTGTACAATGAGTGATTTAAGTTTAAAAAAATTAACTTTTGCATATAGAAAAAATGATAGGCCATTTTGAAATTACAAAACTACAAAAATTATTTAATACTAAAGAGAAAAATTCTCAAGTCAAATAAATAATAATCAACATACACTGCAGGGTCATTAAAATGTTACTTTATCAAAATAATGGTAATTATATGAGCGCCTAATAATCACAATTTTTATAACTTAAAAATTAAATTACTGTACAATTAATCTTTTCGACTAATTGCGTCAATTATATTTTATACTTAGTTTTTCATAAACAATGACAATTCTCTATTCGATTTAATTATACAATAACTATTAATCGTTTACATTGTTTGATAATGAGTTATAAACATGGTAACACGTTTAGCGCACCTTAAAAGTAAGTCTTATAGAAGACAACAAATTATGAAATAATGTGATATTAAAATTATTCGTCATCTTATACGATTTTAAATTACGTATTCATTTACTCGTTATTTTACCGTACTAATAAACATTAACGTACAATATAAATATATTTAAAAAAAAATATATACTTGTCATTTAGAGTTATTTTATTATTAAATTTGGATTATAAATTAGAGAAGACACATGTGCAACAATGAAAAATTAAGATATTACTACACACTTATAAAAAACTATAGTGCATCGTTATTTTGAAATACGGGGATAGAAGGTTTATATAAGTACGCGTATGGTGCACAATTTGTTAAATGAATTTGAGTAAAACTTAAAAACAGTGTTGAAAAAGCATAATTACACTATTTTTAACCTTAAAACTGTTAGGTTAGCCTTAAGTTTAGAAATTAATGGATTTAATGTAAATTTTGAAAAAAAAAAGTAAAATAGAATATATATTGGTAAGATCTGTTCAAATTACGTTAACTCAAATAAAATATTCCAAAGTGTATTTATAAATAGTTATTATTATTTAGATTATACATACAAATTTAAATTTAAAAAAAAAAAAAAAAACTGAATTATAAATCGATAAAAAAAAATAATAGTTTTTATTGTATTACTAAAGACGAGGTATTTTGTGATTAAGTTTAATCCGTAAACATTTGAGTTTAAAAATTAAAAACTTGTTTAATTAAAAAAATATAAATATATATATATATATATATATATATATATTTCCCTGAGGGAATATATATATACGTAAATTCGATTTTCTAACATTTTTTAAATTAGAACTAAAACTCTGAAAGTAAATATTTATTAGCAAATTGAATTCATCGAGCCATAGGTTTACTCTTAAGCTGCGTAACCCTTGTTTTAAAAAAAATTAAATTAAAAAAATTAAATTAATATTGTAGTTATTTAAAAAACTAAAACTATAAACATTTCTATAGTTTTGGAATAACCATTGGTTTATGTTTATCATGTACCCAGTGTTTTCTTAGAAAATTAAAAAAAAAAATATTAAAGCTTACCGTTGGTTTACGCGAGTTGGCGCTCTAGAAAAGTTTTTTCCTTGTTGATACAAGGTATTTATAATAACAAAGTTTGCTTTATTTTGTTTCCACACGGGCATAATATTTTGATTAAAATTATTGTTTTATATTGTTAATTTTTCTAATGATTTTCTAGGAAATCTAAAGGAATTCCTAACTGTAAATATTTGTACGATTCGATTAAAGTAAGTTTAGGGAAATAAAATGTAAATATTTAAAGGCTGATCGCGAAAGCAGCGTGAAGTTGTATTATTTTCTCTTCTGGAATACGTCTATACACGTAATACGCACAACGTTTGATTGTTTGATTCCCAAGATACGAATATATTTCAATATTTGTAAGTTTTATTTAATAATGGTTTAGTATAGGCGTAAATAATACTGAATAAGCTTCGCGAAATAAAATATTATTGCTCCATCGCGTCTGCAACGAGCAAAATATTTACTCGTTCACGAACGCATATCATCCATACGTTTTTCAACGCATGATTTATCATTCGATCACATGCTATTCATTGCGGATTTCGTTGTTTTATTGATTTTCACTCGTTGATCGAACACAACATCGTCGGCAATAAGGATTAACTAATCGATCGAAAACTAATACATAAAACATTACATGCATTAACAATGCTTTCATTCCTAAACATTTATCCACCCCATTATTATAGGTCAAGTGGTTGTATAATCTGTTTATGTATTTATTAAAGTTTAGATTTATATCTGCTTTACGTATTTTTATCCTCTTTCGTATGTAGTAATCATATAATGTATGTTGTTTTGCTATTTCATCAGTACAAATATTATTGCAGTAGTGCGAAAACCATCCTGGAATTGTCATCATTCATGTGCAATTTCGATCCTTTCAACAGTATTTTATTTAAGATTGTTTTTATTCATTATACATCTTATGGAATCATTGGGCGCACTAGGAATTTAATGCAAAAATAAAAAATAAAAATAATTTTAATATTTATGTAACGACTACTGTTGGACATTTCGTTAGTCGTTTATTTTAGGGATAACTTTTACGGAAAAAAATAAATCAGTGCCCATCAACGCGATGTTGTACCGTGCCGATGTGCAGATACAGTTCGAATGACGTACTACGAATTATCATTTTCGTATCAATCCGTTTCGGAAACTCTCGTCAAAACCGTTGTTATAGTATTAAGCATTATAAAAACGTGGTCAATATCACCAAAGTATGTGCGTCACGTTATGCATTGTTATTACGTTATACATTGGGTAAGTTCAAACTTTGCTTGAAACTAAATTTATTACAATCGCGGTTCAAAGTTTGAACGAAATCCACTGGACGCGTCGCGATCATACACGTAGGCATTTTTTCACGTGCATTATAACACTGTACAGTAAGTCGCATACAGTTACAGGCGGAACACTGTTTTAATACGACGGTATTGCTCGCGGACGGAATAAATGCAAAATAGAATAAAACTACTACCAGTAACGTATCAGCCACTACCCGTACGCCGCTAATAATCTTTCCCGTCATGGTAATAATATGTTAATATCGATGCAGATCGTGTAACGTTATTGCGGCCGTAGCACCTGTCCGAATTTTTTTCGTCTATCCCAAAAGACTTTTAAGCAAACTGTATAAGCGACCGTTATCGCAGACCATTTTTTTTTTTTTTTTTTTGTTTTGTTTCGTTGTTGTGTTTGAATGGAAAACACTTTACACGCATTAAGAAGTGTACCGCGCGTGGTACACGCCATCGTGTTGCGGTGTTGTCGCGGTTAACGGGCCGAAGGTACGAAAATGAGCGGTCGGGTTTGATGTTTTTTTTTTTTTTAAAAAAAACCCGCGTCGGTGCGGCGTTAATCTTTCGGAAGTTCAGTGGTCGCCCGAGAACCTTGGGGGCGCGGTATACATTATTATACAGACGTGTGGGTGTGCACGTGTGTACGCCACACACGGTAAGTGCGGCGAGATTTCGATTAACTGCTCGACGCTTTTACAGCCTAAGCCGTGCACGCGGTACGCACATAAAATATAAATTGCACACACGTCTTCGTCGTCCGCAATAGATTATTCCGCGAGACGCGGTGTCGGCCGATAAAAAAACGCGTATATATATATATATATATATATATATATATATATATATATATTCATAGCATAACAGGTACGTTAAAGGCAATTGTTGTAGTAAAATGGTCGGTCGCGAATCGATGATAATGTAACGCGCGTAGTACAGTATAAAGTCTTTATAGACAGTTATCGCACCCCATTCGGTTTGCGTGTAGGTGTACCGTTGCGGTTAAAGAATCGGATTCCGCGCGTCGATGGTCGGAGCTGATACGTTCGACAGCGAACTGGAAAGATGCGAATGACTTTTTTTGGAGAAAGGCACGGTAAACGTTCACGGAACGCCTCCGGACGATTCATGAACAGCTTCCAAAGAACGCAAAACGTTTGATAAAATACAAAATTATATGGTGTACAACATCCATTATAACCTGTGTTTTATACAACTGTTTGATGTGTTGCTAGTGATCTTCGTTTTCTCGGTCAATGTTTGTGTTTTCTTAAATATTTGAGATTGTTCAAAGGCATGGATGCGTTTTGTTTATACGAGTAGATATTGCGGGGCGGGTTTTACAACAAAAAAAAGACAGGAAAAAATGTCGTTTCATTACACGAATCCTGTTAAATTTCTCAACCCTTACGTGTGGACTAACTCATAAGCGTTTGCAAACGACGAACGTCCATTGCATTACACCTGTGAGGAGTAATCGAATGTGATGATTGTGCATCTTGCACGGGCGAAATCGGTCGAAAAGGATCCACCACGCACCGTGGTCCTTGGTCCCAGAAATCACTCCAAGTCCCGGTGCTGTCGAAATACGCGTTCAACACGATGGGCCTTGAAGTGTCCTCCGTCGCGGAATCCAACCGGGGTGTCGTCGAGGGCCGTTAAACGATTAAATATAATAATGTATACGTGTGCGAGAGCGATTGTCGACGGTTTTGATTGATACCGCACTCTCGGGTAAATAGCAGCGGTCGGACGGGCTGCGACGTTCGCCCCCCGCCCCCCCCCCCCCCCCCACCGGCCTACCACGCGGAGAGCGGTTCCGGAGTTTTCCCGCACACTGCCGTCAATTATTACATCTGCTGCAACAGCACTACACACCGTGTTATATACACATCGCACCGCTGCAACGTATTACTATCGTTATCGTTATTATTGTTATTGTTGTTGTATGTGTCTGCGCGCCCGCTCGAACCGTAGTGGCTAACGCGCCTAATGAGGGTTTGTCGGTTTGTGCGCGCGCGTGCAGTTACGGAGGACTATGTGCTAAAAAACTTGGCGGCAAAGTCGGGTCGACACTCGCATTAGCATAACAATAGGCGACCCAACGGTCCCGTTGTCGTGTGTCACAAAACCGTCACTGCTACTACTGCTAATGCCAATACAACTACTGTTACTCTGGTGCTCGTGTCGCTAATTCGCATATTGCGTATATTACGCAGTAAGCGGTGCGTACACGCGGACGGTGTCTTCGTCTTATCTGAAGCCATCTTACCCTCTCGCGTCTCCGTTATCCGTCTCGATCAGACATTAGCGCGGCGAGGTCCGTCGTCCGTGAGTTCCTTAGTTCACGGCGCCACCCCCTCACCACATGCATACATACACACGCGCGCGCCTACACATCTCGTTCGATTTTTCTCGAACGCATGTGACCCATATTTACGTTGACGACGAATTCGCCACTGCATCGTCGACGACCAATAAGAATAACAGCAGTGCCGTTAGGGTTGTAATTAACCCTAAAGTATAACCGCGTTTATCGTGTTCGGGGACGTGGAGAAAGGATAAAATCTTTGTCCACTTGTTCGGAATATTACCGATCAAACAGTCTTTTTCCTATCGAATTCCATTAGCGTTTACTCCGTTGAAAGCGTTCATAGTCCATCGAGTTTGTTGCTCGAGTGCCGCACGTTTGCCCCGCAAGATGACGTTAAATCAATTTGTCAGGTTGGATTTTGGACGACAAGATTAATTTACGTAAAATACATCGTTGAAACCATTCGTTTTCGAGCTGAATGAAATCCGATGGTTTACGAAAAACGTTTTCAGGTCTAACGCGACGAATGTGATCGGGAAAGGATTTCCAATATTATACATACGCTGAACTTCAAAGGCGTGTTATAAACTTCCTATGTTTCTAACAGATTTTTTCATTTGGCTATTTATACACACACACACATATATATATATATATATAGTTTATAAAATTTCGAAGAAAAAATAATTATTTCGTTATATTCACTACAAAATCATATTACTCCGTAATATAATATATAAAATTATTAAAACAATTGAGCCGTTTACATAATGTACAGTTTATGGAAGCAGTCACTTACAAAAGTGTAATGTTTACCTTTATTTTGAAACTTTTGATATTTCTTTTTTTAGTAAACGATGAAAAAATATAAATCGAAAATAATGTTCGCTTTGCATTTTTAAAAAATCAACATAAATAGTGTACACATTAACGAATCAAACATAAATTTTCTATAAAAAAAAAAAAGGAAAAAAAATACCAACTAACGGTAATTAAATATGTTATGCCGTTAATATATTGGCTTAATACATTTACTTAATAAGAAAAGTATTGGTTTTCACGTATGTAAGCTTTACAAACTTGTAAGTTGTAAATTAAGTTTCCGAGTCATACTTATTATGAAATAAAGAGTATATTACTCGAAAACTTAGAGCTTAAGTTGATCGGTACGTGTTTCACGAGGAACTTACCTAAACTTTTTCTAAAGTAAAATAATAATTATACTTATTTCTTAAAAACAATGTTGTAATGTAATATGTTTGTATCAATTAGTGAAATAAATGTACTGAAGGTTAAATTTTATTGAAATATAAACCCTAATGAAATAATAGAAAAATTAATATTAAATCAGTTAAAAAAAGGTATGTATGTATCATTGAGATACTAAAATCGAGTGATGTAGAAAGGCTGGTGACCAGGATACGTAAATTGTATTAACGGTTACTAATTTAAACAATAACTTATATTGTTGAACTATCAGATTATATCAAAATGTAACTTTTTAACTTTTGTGTAATATTTTGCGGTTTTCCGGATAAATTTTTTTAACTGTCAACAATTTTAAACTTGCAAACAATTTTTTATTCAATCTTTATATACTTATACATATTAAAACTAAAATTTTTAAAATTTTAACTAAAAAAAAAAGTTGCTGAATTTCAATACTTTGATCTGGTTTTGTTAGCATTAGTTATTAAAATACTTTTAGAAAAATTGTGCCCATATAAATGTATTTGTGCATTTATAACACATTTAAATTAAATTAACCAAATTTGCATAATTGAACATATTTAAATTATAAAATTTAAAATTTAATTAAACTAAAACCGATTTATGTCTTAATAAATTTCAAGTGCCAAAATTGTACTAACATTTTTTAAAAATTATAAAATATCCATTTAATTGTACTAAATGTACTCACTAAATGATTTAAATTGCTATAAAAAAAATAAATTATGAATAGACAAATATTTCTCTAGTCAAAACTACATAGATACACATACAGAAAAATAAGTAAATAAATTAATAAAAATAACACACATAATAGTAAAACTAATATATTTTCTCTGCTACCCTCTGAGTCTAAAACATATCGTATATCTTATAATATACTTATTTCACAAATAAAACCCATCAAATTATTGTATATTGTATTTAAATTAAAAATGTTAATCTATACATTTACAAAAACTATTCTATTCTTAGCGTCATTGGTAAATATATGACTATTTCTATCATATTAATTTATTTATTTTAAATGAAAAATATTACTGTTTAATGAGCGAGTTCGTGTAGGAGCCAGTGAGTCATAACTATTTTGAATTACAAGTCTTGTCATAATAAACATTCATTCATTCGATTCCAAAGGTATTTAAACTCTATAGTGACGACAATTAAAAACATACAATTATATGTAAAAGGATTAAGCACTGATAATAAGACCTTTACAGTTTAGGTGAATGATCGACAGCTTGTTATAGTAGCCACTCCATTAATTTCAATTTTAATACAATATCATTTGAATAATCTCGTTTTTCATTTGATGGGCTATTATTTTTATTTAGACCAGTTTATAGAAAAGAAGATTGAGTAATGGATCTATGTATATTAGAAATAATAATATTATTTTAATTTGCCTCTGGCGTTAAAATTATGGGAAAGAGGTTTAATTTGATTAATTTTTACTCGGGTAATAATTGTTGTTTTATAAAAAGTTTTTTTTACAGCTAAAATATTTAATGCAATTATAATTTTCATTTACAACAACATTTTAATTATGATTGGATCGTTATTCTTAAAGACAGCTAAAAGTTACTACATTGATCACAAAAATAGAACAATAATGATTCAATAAAATACAACTATGTTTCTGAGTAATTTTCATATTCTAAAATTGTATAATCCAATAAGTTAATAGCGACTAATAATAAATTACCACAATAATAATTATGTTTTAAATAATTATACGATTTTTTTAAAAACCATTTATAAATAAACTAACTAAGGAAAACTTTTTTAAAATGCATTTAATTTGTAATCATTGATTTAAATACTACTATAAAGTATTACCCGAAGGGGAAAAAGTAATAAATACTGTGATAATCATAAATCACTTATTTATTATTTTTTTTTCATTGTGATTTGTATCATTTTTCAGCTTTTAGATTGAGCTAGTTGTAAATCTTGGCAGTTAATTTATAAACGTATTCGAAAAAAAAGTAATAATAATACGTGATTCAACTTTAAAGTACATACTTTATTTTAACGAACAGTATTAAATTTTCACATTTTGTTCTGGAATAGTTATAGAATGATGAATCAAATATTTATTGAAAAAAATAGATAAAATTCTTAGATATTATCATGAAAATGCCCTTGATTAAAATTAAAAAAAAAACAAAAAGAAGTATTGGTATTTATAGGTAAATATATTAAGGTTAATTAGAACTTTATGATGAAATTTAAATTTGAATAACTACTAACATTTTAATTTATTAATTGTTATGGCTTATGATTGTGTACAATCCATTTTGTTATTATAATTATTTTCTGTTTAATTTTTAAATCTCGAGACTTTGCACGTAAACGGTTTCTTCGGATTAATCTTAATTAAAAACAATATAATGTCATATGAAAGTTAAGATAGCAGATACGTTTATAATGTGAATAAAAGTTTAAAATCATATACATATTTTTCTGATTTATGAGATCATAGAATGAAGTAATTAAATAAAACAAAATTTAGTAAATAGTTAATTCTCGTAAATAAGTATATCAATAATTAGTCGTCTATACAAATAAATAAATAAATTCTTAGAGCCTCGATTTCATTGGCTTTGTATACACTTGATGATTTTTTAATTCAAAACCTGTCCCACACTAACAGTATGATAATAGGTATGTAAATAACCTTCTCCAGGCTAAGCATTTATTTTATTTATTTCTATGTATCAACTATTTATTTATATGTTCGTTATATTATATTTACAATTTACTTGAGAACAAAATATGTACTCCGATTAACTGTATTTTTTGCTTTGGTTAACGATAAACGTATTTTTAAGCTTTGTGGCGAATTTGTTTCGAAAAATATTAAAACGCTGTATTCCATACGATCGTAACATGTTATGTACTCAACCTTGAAACGGTCCACGAAATTTTAAAACATGTCACGGTGCATTTAACATCCAACAATCTTATCAGTTATTACATATAAGATAAATGATAGGTAACAAGTTATCATTGATAACAAATTTGAATTTTTTCAATTTGTTCTGATGTTATTCATTATTTGATTTTGGTCTTTAGTATTACTAGCATTATTAGTTATTACCTGGCCAATTAAATATTTATGACTGTAATTTTAAAGAATGGAAGGTTAAAATTCTAAGGTACCTGTCTACATTTTTTTTGAGGGCATTTAAATTTTACATATTTAACATTTTGTTTTGTTTGTTACCTAATTCTAGTGTTCTGCCACTTACCCCAAAACCATTTAACTCTAAAAGTACATTATTGAAACCACAAAAAAAGCCACAAAATTTATCATATTGTGTTGAACAGAACAAAATATTAGGAGCGACACATAGCGCTTATTAGTACCTATTATATTATATAATTTATGAAAAAATGTATTTACACATAACCTAAATTATTATACTAATTTTTTACAAATTGTATTATTATACTGATGTTTTTACATATTATATTATTATACTGATTTTTTTACATTTTAATTTTCATATTATATTATATTTTTGACATATTATATTATTAAACGACTAAATTAATAATACTAGTAATACTAAAGATCAAAATCAAATAATGAATAACAGCAGAACAAGAACAACACTTAAATTTTCATTAATTTCTATTACTCAATCGTGTAATCGTGATAAAAAATATTTATCTTATATGTGATAACTGATAAGATTGTCGGATGTTAAATGCGCCGTGATATGTTTTAACATTTCGCACGCGGTCCACTCGGCAGTCATCAACCGTTGCGCACCGTCAACGCGACACCCGGTTCCCCATGTGACAACGGTTGCCACGACGTCTGGCCCATACCTCCAGTGCATTTTTTAACTAATTAACCTAGGCAACACAAATTTTGCCCATGATTATACTCTGTCGACAGTATTTTGAAAGATTGAGCGAAATAATGCAAAACGAACGTATAACACTATAATCGTACTAGGGTATTTATATATATACATTGACTATTTCGAGAAAAACATTTTTTGTTGCCCAGTGAAAATTATTTATAAAATGCACTACGCACCATCACCGACTCAGGTCAGAGTCATGCCGTGTACGTTTTTCAGGATTACATCGCAAGGACTTTTTCGCATCAACTTGTCGTCTCGCGCACTTAACGCATTTTTATTATTATAACATTTATATGGCACCGTGTTAATTTTCATTATTATCATCATCATCATTATTATTATTATAAAATTCCAAATTTCCCAAATAAACGGATTTGATTCGTGTCTTAATTGGTGTTGTCAGAATTTATTCTAGTGTGGTGAGCTCGAGCTCAACGGATGCGCTCCCCGACAACCCTTATGTCTTAACGGATTTGTTTTGTATTATTCACGATCGCATCGTAACCACTCATCGCAAATTATGTACAATAATGAAAATATAATTTTTCACCGCCCGTGTTCGATACATACAACTCTTCAAATACGAGTGTTCCGTTGCTAATATTTCAACCAACAGAACGTACGGGAAAAAGTGATATTACATATTGAATTCAATTTTAATCAACTGAGTTGAAGATAGTTCTCTTTATTTTGCAAATTATATTCATTTAAAGTTTTCCTGTCTTCGTGTGGTATTATGAGTGTTCAAAAAGTTCATTCAAAACTTTCAGAAACAATATACACGTATACCTTTATTATTAAATACTCGGATTTCGTCTTAACAATGATAATAGAATCGAAAATCAGTTGTGTACTAAATCGAATTATTCAGCCAAAGTGTAATCCAACTTCATACATAAATTTAACTATGGCGGTTTAAATATTCCACTAATTTTTTACTATTCCAAAAGTTTCAAATTCAAAGACGGTCTTGCTCTGAAATCGTACTTGGACTGTATGTAGGTATTATTGTGTACGATGCATTCTACTTTCTTATACAGTGAACGTTATGCGTGAGTTAACATGTACAATATAACTGAATCAGGTACTCCGGTTTGTGAATAATCGAATACATTAATATATATTTAGTGACGTATTAGTTCACGCAGTATCGTATCTATTGTACCATTTTTTGTCATGTCACATGAAAATAAATATACAGAGTTTGGTTAGCCATATACATACATATACACACACACACACACGCACACACACACACACACACACACACACACACACATATATATATAATAACTAATTATAAATAATGCCAAACAAATACTCGGTTGCCAGAAAAATAAATAATTATAAAGTTGACTAGGTAATTAGAATAATGGACAAAGTTAAAAAGACAATTTATAATATCGATAATTGATATTGGTGTTGTTGTATATGGCTTGGTGATATTTGCGATAAGTTAGATGAAAAATAAATCTACAAAAACCTAAATCAAAACACATTAATTTTACTATTGCCAATTAATATATATTACTGTAGTATACAATTTATCAAATAATCAAATTTATAAAACGAATGGGTTCCATAAAACATATCTACCTATTCATTATGTAATCAGTTGACGACTGTTTTGTGTCGTCAACTGATTACATAATGAATAGGTATTAATATTATGTGTTTGTAGTAAATTTTACGAATCTTAAATTATCATAGATGTAAAATCCAAATTTTATTACGGTTTTAATTGAGTACAATTAATAAAAAAAAATGGAGTTAATCTGCCTGATGATTAATGAAGATTTAATTAAAGATGTTATATTCCCGTCAGTGATTTTGAAGAAGTCTACAGGTATTCAATCTGAAGTTTTATACATACGTTTAACAGAAAACAAATTCCAAACTAATAACTGTACTCGTTCAATGCCGGAACATAGTATAGATTTACATGAAGAATATAATTTGACAATATAGTATAGACATTTTTAAGCATTAAACATGGATTTAAGAAATGTTGGCTTCAATAGTCGTGTAAAATTGCAAAGGTGATGAGCCTCTTGGGGTGTATACCACTTTTCGACTCTGTTCCGGATTCTCTCTCATACGAGTAAGGGCTACGTAGGTGTATCCGGTGGAAAGATTCACATTTTTTTTTTCAGCTGCCGCTGTCTTTCTCTGTCTCTGTCTTTCTCTGTCTGTCTGTCTCTCTCCCTCTCTCTGTCTGTCTCTCTCTCTCTCTCTCTGTCTCTCTCTCTTTCTCTCTCTCTCTCCTCTCTCTGTCTCTCTCTCTCTGTCTCTCTGTCTCTCTGTCTGTCTCTCTCTCTCTCTCTCTCTCTCTCTCTCTCTCTCTCTCTCTCTCTCTTTCCTGCATGTATATTGTTCACCAAAGTATTCGTACACGCCCGAGGTTAAATCGGAAATAATAATATGTTCTACTCGTTTAGTTTCCACTCCGATCACGCATTGTTACGTGAATTTACGTTCTATCGGCGGGTCTCGTGAATAATTTATATACGATGAAAATTATTTTATATGTCATATATTATTATTATTATACGTGCTTATACCGTGACGCGTTGGTTTAGAACAGTTACGCTCGTGAACGTAAAAAAATAATAATATGCGTATCAAATTGATATGTCAAGTGCTAATACTATTTTCCACGTGCGAATGGAAATGTCGAAAAATCACGATTCCTAGTAGAGTGACGATCGACGAGACATTTGCATAGCTTTGATACGTGAAGAATCCGAATATTCCTAACACATTATAGTTTCAGTGAAAATATTGCTTAGGATAGAACCCAAATAAACCACATTATAATATGTGCATGAACACACACCCGCAAACAAACTTATACCGAATGAGTATCAGATGGAAAATGTAGTGACCATAGGCTGACCTAGAGTTTAACATTTGAACGCGCCCGACATTTTTTTGTAGTTTTTAATTTATAATATAAAAAGAAGACTATAAACAAATTCACCCACTGTATCCATTGTTTTTGGGCTCATTGTTTTCTTCCATACACACAACAAATACCTTTCTATTTTTAGGTTATTACAATATTATAAATACTCAACACTTGTTTAATAACTAATATTATAATCTATTATTGTATAATATTTTATGAGATCTAAGTGTTCGTGTCTAAAACAATAGTATTGAATATGATTTAAATATAACGATACACAAGTACAATGTGGTGATTTAAAATCTAAACGTCTCTAAAGTTCGTTCATAATGTAAAATAATGATTCGTAAAAGAAACTGAAATTCAAGTAATGTGTATTAATCGTTATTCATTCTTTTTTTTCCTCCCATAAGGGGGTACCATGACACATCCCGTAGATCTGCCTATGGTAGTGACAGTAAATTGTACATTCGGTCAAAAAACCAACACGATAAGTGTAAAATATTCACCCGTAATGGATGGTGAAAATGTTATGGGAAAGTGGTTTAAAATTAATTATACAATAACTAGCCACTTTATAATTACATTACATACTAGCTGAATTACCCGACCTTCAGCGCCTGTCTGCGTGCCTTATTGATGACATTATATCTGAGCTTTAAAGGAAATTTGACACAATTTAATTATAATTATCATAATATATGTTGTTACCGTTATTATTAATATTATCATGGTCGTTAGTGTTGATAGTTATTTTAATCATTCCACGTGATTATTCCCTGGATAGACGCATTTCCTTGGCGCATTTTTCAAGCATTAGTTTGACTTTTTCTCATCGAACCTTTTGACAAATGTTTGACAGAAAGAAATAGTTAAACACAATCGTGAAAAATAAAATACCAGCTATTGATATCAAATAACCCCATCAAGATATGTATCAGTTGCAATCAAACTTAATTTGTGTTATTTATTTGGCAGTGAATTCTCACTTTGTTACGGGATTACGGAGGTTGGATGTGGAATATATGCTTGAAATCTGCTAAACCATGATTTATAGAATTTAAAAACAACCTGAAATACGATTGTATATATGTAATTCTACTGCAATAATAAATAAAATGTTTTTGTTTGAAGTTAAATATGTTTAGATGTACATAGATATAAAATATATTTACCGTATAGTTTAGACTAAACGTAAATAATCGTTGTGTTGACGATTATTGACACTTCTACTGTACACGTATGTACACACTACGGTGTTCTTGGTCAAAGAATGTCAAAGGAAGTTTATTATTTTCGATTTTCCATCTTTCAATTTTGTTCATAACCATGAAAAAAATCCGTTAATAAAGATTTGTTCTAATATCTCAACCCGTTCACATACCTTAAAATGGTTGAAAATAGTCAAAGAGGGCAATTTTATACATGATAAATATTTTTTCGATTTTAAACCTAAAGCTATAGAATTTAATGTAAAAATTCGTATTAATTTTATGAAAGAATACAATGTTTACTATAAATAGTGTTATAATATATTTTATCGAAAATACATTATTCCTTAAAAAATAAAATAATATACGTAACCTATATTATTATTTAAATATAATTAATAAAATCTTGGATACTATGATGAAAAATAAACCAAAGTCTTAGGAGGACCCCAACTTGGTGAATTATAATTTACACATATTACACAAGCTATAAGTTGGTGTTTTCTATATTTTCTATATTTTTTATGATTTTCTATGTGGGTTTATAATGTTGTGTATACCTACAAGATTTTATTATTCTTATGACTGAATTTTTATATTTAATTTTGCATACAAGTATAATCATGTCAACACCAATAAAAACAGAGTATAGGAATAGTAGACATAAGTCACGTGACAAACTTGATAGATACTGAAAAATACAAAGACAGTGAAATCACGACACCCACTAAAGACAGTGGCAGTGACGAATGCGTAGTCATCTTCCTATAAATGATATAGATGATGGTCGACGTTATTTTTGTAATTTTTTTTTCGAGATGAGCTATTATCGATGAAATGTAATTTATTTAATTTGTGTACTTGTTTTTCATGTCCTTATTATCTATGTTCGAAAGTGTTATACTATAAAATTATTTATACTTGTTTTGAAAGGCTTTGCTTTTCAAAGGTGTCTCTGTAAGTAATAGTTATGTGACGTATTGGTAAGTGAATGATTTTAGCCTTTACGTAAGCGTTTACGATAGTATACGTAAAATATAAATTCTGTAGGTTTGTGTATTATATGAGAATTCTGTACACACTTTGAATGTATTTTTCACTTGATCCATCATGTTTATCAAAGTTTTAAATTCACGATATTTTACTTTTGAGAATTTTGTGGTAAATTATTATATCAATATAAGGGTAAAAACCATAGAGAAAACTAACAAGTAACGTCAAACAATCGATATAGTAAAGTACGTATAGCAATTAAACTCAGTAGACTTGTATTGATTGAGATCAAGCGTATATTATAGGTTACAATTTCTTTTAGAAAATGTTATTGATAATAATTTATGCCATTTTGACTGCATAAAATCAGACCATGCTTCAAGTCCAATATTATAATGCACACATATATATAATAGTATGGTGTTCTATTTGATTTTTAATATATTTAATATTTAACCTACAGTGTCTGGATAATGTTTACATAATACAACTTTGCCCTCGATGATCGGATATGGTGTACATTGACCGGGCACTGTACACGATGTCTGATTTCCTACATTACCCTTAACATATATAAATATATGATAAGACTGTTCTGCCATGAAATTTTAAAGGTCCTCCTGCCTATTTATAAATTTATATATCTATAAAGTATGAGCTATTCGGCGGGTTTTAGTGTTCTCTGTGCATTACGAAAAGTAGTCGTAAAAAATGAGCGAAAATCGTAATTAAAAATATAGTGGCAGTTAAAAACAGCTGGAATACAATCATTAGTGATGTATAATAGTCGCTTTAATTCGAACGACTAGTCTTGCAACAAATGTGCTGTTTGAAACGTTATTCTATAACAATCTGTACGAGTCAAATGTGTCATCTAATTATATTTGCGACGATTTCAGAAAATGCTTTTAATTGTTATTAATATTATTAACAATATTTAATGCGATTTTTAAGACCGTAGATTTTTTTTTATTTACACTGATTGTTGTTCAAATCCATTTATATATATATATATATTTAATGCAATAATAAATCATCGCTATCGACCCACAACTGATTACACAATATAGCCAATATCTCATTGGATACATTTTTCTTCACTGGTATCTACTACATTCATAAAATTTTCTAATTCGAATTCTAATTTCGAATACTGTACGGTACGTATGGTTGTTATTTCATTACTTTTTCAGTTATTTAACCTGTCTGAATTCATTGTAGCGAGAAGCACTGGAATAGCTTATAAATAATTAACTGACAATATATCAATACATAAAATCATTGGTTTTTACGAAAATAGAATAAACTACAATACACATAACATAATACGCCAATACAGAAGTTGGACGGATCATAAAAGATAAAGAAAAAGAGAAAAGTGTCGCTATTATGCCTCTCTTGCTTGCCTTATGGCTTTTGAACAGATGGTCAACACTGCGTCCACTGTATATAGAGCTAATAACGGCTAGTAGTAATAATTTGACATACCAAAGCAACCAGCATTCTGCTTGCACGGTACCGACTTCACGTGATGTTAATATATTAGTGAAATATATAGTTTTTCACGTTTTCAATTAAACGGAAAGAATAGCTGCTGATCCCCGAGACGGAATAATATATATATATATATATATATATATATATATATATATATATATAAACGTTTTAATACATATTTAATAATTGCTCACGTTCGTTTCCACGGCCTATAAGGTGAAAAACAGTTTTGCTTCATAGCACACGTTTTTTCATTCCAGTATCAGTATTATACATTGTTATATTTTATTATACTAATAACATTTTTGTTATAATATACATGTTCGCCGATTTACGCATCTCTCGTTAAGCCCCTACCAAGTCATTTTGGAACCGTGTACAAATATATAATTACAAAACATATACTTTTAGTACACGGGACTCGCATAAAAGTCCCTTACAATGTTATATGGCAACACGATATAATGTAATAATGCCCGTTGTGTATTAATTTCTCCCGTTTCGATTTCTTTCCGCAGAGATTACTTCCGGACGATATTACGTGCCATTATTATTCCTCGTCAGCGCGGGGATAGATTTAATTAAACGTATCGATAAAATACGGCAAGACGACTGGGCAGTCGACTAAGGTCGGTCGGAGGAGTCGACGAGCGACGGGGGAAAGGAGTTCGTTATTTTCTTTTCTCATCACGTCGAAGACAAACAAATAACGTTATAAGTGTAAACCATACCGTGCACATACACATATATATATAGATGCATATAAGAAACATAAAGACGCTATCCTAACCCCGAGGCATCGTATTTTTAGTGTAATGAAATTCTCGAATTTATGTTCATAATAAACACTCTAGCAATCCAAAGCAGTATTATACATACCTATATATACTGTAGACACGAACCATCTACTCCGACCGTGAATTCGTTTCCGAACGAAATAAATACAAGACCCATAGCTTCGGAAACGTTTTACCGCGGCCGCGGTATACAGCGTAGTAGTCACCGGTTGGCGCCCGCCCTCTCGACTGCGCGCGGACAAGACGTTTTACCGTGGGTATAACGTTAACAATAGGTAGGCAACGTGCATATTTTACGGATTGCTTATAAGCATATTTTATACGTATAAGCGATCCGGAAAAATAAACGTCAATCCGTCTGAATTTCACGGGACCGAAATCGCGACCCATGCGCATACGTACAAACGCTCGTGTACATACGCACATTTTTGTACGCGTATACGCGTTGTTACTTTTATCCGCTACCCAACACAATATCTTAATGCACCGAGTTTTCCGGCCACTTGTTGTAGCGGTGGTTAGGGTGAATTATTGTTTTCGCTGCGCGCGCACGAGCCGCCTCCACCGGTGCCACCGCCATCACCAAACATCGCCACCGCTTGTCCGGAGTTTTCGCGTTGATGACATTCGCTGCGACGTTAAGTCATATCCCCGAGTCGCCTTCGAGTGGTCCGATCCCGTGACAGTGCACCTCCCGTATCGAGGCCCCTCCCCGCCCCCGGTGAACGTTATGATGTGATAATTACGTCGTAAATACGAATACGATACACACAACGTTGTACAGTGTGCGCGAGTGCGTGTTAAATTATTGGTGTAACGAGAACAACGCAATGTACTACAACCGTTGATAATACCCGAAACGTCACCTTAAAATATGAGCGTGGTCAACATCGTATAAATAGCATATCATTATTGTTATCGTTACCGTCATCATCGAATTCGAAGGCCCGTTAATGTTGGGCAAATAAAAATAACCGGTACACCGCGATAAGATCCGCGTGATGTGTGCACTAAGATTTAATTGAAATCAAAAAATACAATAGAATTGCTAGTGCAGTCGTTGTCGGTTGTATCAGTTTTTCCATCTTTATAAACGGCAAAAGTATACAGTGTTTAGTTGGTGTTTGGTCTAATGCGATCTGTTTACGTGATATAACACAACTAGATAACAGTTATCCTGGGACTCAAGATCCTCCCCCCCTTTGGACATGTTATATGTTATATAAGTATGTTGTTATCCGCACGTGTCCCGCACTTTCTTGTATTCAGACTTAATTTTATTTTTTGCTGTATATTTATGTATTAAAATATATCTTCATCCTATATCATATATTAATATTTAACTATTGTACCTCCTTTTATTTACTGCACATTTCGTTTGATCTCTTTATTTTCTCAAAATTCTGAGCGGAACGAGAAAGGTTCTTTTGGTTTTAAGATCATGTATACTTTTCGTTTTCAACTGTTACGTTTAATTTAAATAACGTTCATTGATACCAAACAGTATACGAGTATCACTAAAATCCTTCATCCCACCAAAACATTTTTAGTTATTTCGAAAAAAAATAATAACCAATAGATAACATCATATGTGGTATATATCAAGTATGGTGCAAGTATATAAAAATAATGAATTTTTTTAGTTATATGATTAATTTTAAATTAAATTGAATGAATTTGATTTGGAATAATTCATCTCTGTGATGTACAAAATTGCAGGCGTTTGTTAAATAGATCATGCTTAAAAAGGAGTGTGAATTAATATTTTAAAATACAAATAATACGTATATGTATACAAGATTGGAATTTTATAGACAGATTTATATTAGATATATTTTAAACTTGTTTGTTACGAATTGTTGTAGATTGATACACAATAAACTAAATATAAATAAATGAAATAAAACTATTTCATAATGTAAAAAAATTATAAATGTGCATCGATAAAAAAAATAATAATAATAATAATAAATAAACAAAAATCGACCTTTCGATTTATATTTATATCAATTTTACGGTGAAATTAATGAACTCAGGTAGCCAAGTTCTAACTCATTGAAAACAGTAATATATTATCGTTATATAAATATTTTTTTTCAATTAGTAAAGTTTAAATTATGTTTTATTTTATAATTGGTTAAATTAATAATTACGCATTTTTTAAAAAATATAAATTGTGTAACGCATAGTAATAAACAAAATAACATTTATCAGACTAGACTACGAAATTACTGTTAATAAGTAATTACTATCACAAGTAATGTTGAGTTACCCGATGAATTTAAATGAGTCCAGAATGCATTTCATTATAATTATATTAACCGACTAAAAGTTGACTAAGCATTGACCAATCGGAAGTTATTATGTTGACTTTAATTAGTCGACATCTAGATGATATCGGTACTAATTTATGTATAGAATGAGAGATATAAAGAGAGAGAGAATAACATTATTCGTGACCAAATCAGGATTTACCATCAATTTGTTTAATATGTGTTGAGTAATAATAAAAGTATATCGTAAATATAGATATAAGTAATATCTAAATAATGATGAACCCATATAATTTAATAATATTTAATAATATATTGGATTTTAATATAATATATTATAATACATTTTAATTATGGAAATGATACGAACCTATGTGATGTGATTAGTTTGAAAGAGATGAAAAATCAACATTTAAAGTTGAATTGATTGTACCAACTAAACAGAAGTGATTAGTTTTCACTACCACTGTCCATTTTCATTAATAATTTTTCTTCGTAAATCATATCATGATTAATAATATTACATTTATTCAAACAAATCTTGTACTATTGTACTTATGAAATAAATTAATACATTTCAAACATTACAAAATGTATTCTATATGGTTCTTCTAAATTGGTTTTTCTGAAATGTGGCCGTTTGCATTAAATTTATATGAATTTGTTGATAAAAATATCGAATATAAACAATAAATGCTTGTAATGCTTGTACGTATAGTTATTTAAATTGAAAATAAATTCGAGAGGCATTTGATTCCGATAGAATGTTTCACTAAGTGTGTTGCTCACTAGTTACTATAAATTATATTATCTCAATAAAAGATATATTATCTGTCTCTCATGTCCTGCATTTTAGTATAAAATGTATAACAACCTATAATTTTATCTTATTCTTTTTTAAATTCATATTTGCTTTGTTTGCATATTATTGCGATTTTTAGAGTTTATCTACAAACATGTATCATACTGGGCTTGTAGATAAATCCTAAAAATGGCAATAATATGCACAAAAAAAAAAAAAAAAACAAATAGGAACACATGATAAAATTTTTGGTTGATAAATATTATATTTTATAATAAAAATATTTACGTTAATACTATTTTTTGTAATATCCATAAAAAATTCAAAGTTTAATTATTAAAATATTGATGACTCGTGTATCATTTTTCACAATTCTTCAAACAAGAAATTAAATCTCGTTTTTAATATGATTTTATAAAACTCTGATTAACATATTCGATTTAAGTTTTTCATGTTTAAATTTTTTAATATTTTAATGTAGTACACTTTATCAAATCCAATTTGTCTCCTTAAAATATAAACAAAAACTTAGAGTATGAAAAAATATGCAAATTTAAAAAATTGAATTTACCGAATCTCTTTCTAAACTAATTTTAAACAAGTTTAGTATTTTTCAGGTCAAAAAATCAAAAGTTCACAGTACACATTATAATATCTGTTATTTTAGTTGTAATGGACTAAAGTAGATTATGTGCATCATTTTACAAGACTTCGAACGTCTAACCAACATTTCGTTTTTTCTCGTGTGGAATCGTATCAATTCATATCTTTCGTGAAGTCAGGGCTAGAATAATAATAAAGTGAACTAAAATCCACACCATTTAGATCGCAATAAAATTATATACTCTTTCGATTAAAATCAATTTCCTTTACAGGTAAACGCAAAACTTTCTGCTCTGTTCACATCAACGATAAAAATAACTATTATAGTAGTGATAATAATATTAATAATAATTATCATAATTGCACGTATTTTCGTACGCATCACACGTCCCTTTCAGTAGGACCTCGTCGAGTTTTGGCCTCCGGTTGAACTAAACGGGTAATTATCAAAGAGGGCACTCTTACGCAGTAACTTTCCTAAGGGCAAATGTACGGTGTGAGACGTGTGTGGTATTCTGTTTCGCTTAGAGCGTACACCAACCCGTTCGATATACTCAACAAATTTACTACGTTTTCAGATACCTACCAGAAACGCTTTATTATTTCGTCGTCAATCATTAACCGACTGTCCATCCATTCGATGTTAATATCAACTGAACTGAAGTCAATCGCGATCTCTATTTTAATAATTGTTGTCACTTCAATATGCTATTTTTTAAATTATCCAAATAATTTCGCCATCTTGAACTTGGATGGAAACCGTTCACGGTACCTGATTTATCTATACAAGTTAGATACATAGATGACAATAATTTTTAAGGTTTTTATTCGAATAAGAATTAACATTTGGTTATTTTTTGATGTGTGAGTAGATGATCTTCGGTTTGGAAATCAAAAACATTTCTTCTCAAATGATTCAATAACATGTTTAACCGAACCAAAAACCACGTACGAAATTAATTCTTAACGCGTTCTCGAAATCGGACTGAATCGTATTTTTTTTTGTTGTATCATTTTATTTTATACCGACGGATTTCGTTCGTTAAACCTACCTCGAATCACTAAAATAATTGACCAAATTATATCTGTACGATGAACGATTTCATAAACTAAACAGCGGGTATAAGAGTTGAAGTAACTTTTGTACGGGATCCCTATGCGAACTAGACCGCTTTAGAGCAGTCGTATCTGTTTTTTTACTTTACTTTTCCGTTGATCTTATCCAAAACCGTACCCAAGTTTTTTTTTATGTTGCACGAAAAACACACAACGTTAATATACGGCGTTATAGCAGCGTAAGAGCTAATACCTCCTGTACTGATATAATACCACCGAAGCATAACAAGTTCGCTGCAGGTGTAATCGTCCGGAGGGTTCGCAAATATTTTCTTGTGCCCGTGTACGCGTGCGCTCTTTCTCGCACTCACGGATTTCCTTTCTCGTTCCACATCCTATGACTGGAAGCGGTTGCACATCGCACGCGTCCTGTTTCGCATCGCAATGGTGGATTTGCATTATGGGTATTAAAAAAGACAATGCGAATGTATGCAACTGCCGTTGTTCCGTGTATTATTATCGAAACAGCGCTACAGGAGAACTGTAACGGGTCCGGAATAATAATTACTGCAATGGGCGGGTGGGGGTTTAGAATATAACGTGTCGATTACCGTGACCGGCTTTCAAAAAATATATCAGTTTTATTTTTCATTTTTATTATGATTATTATTATTATATTGCTGTTTCAGTATCACTACACCGCGGTGCAGCTTGTAAACATGAAATAATCGATTCTGTTGAGCTTGTTAGTTAATTAAAACGGAAATATTCTACTGTTCTAGATAATACGGTGCTTACGAACAAAAGACTATGATTTGATTAAAATTTTCTCATCGCAACGATGTATTATTATTTCGTAATAAAAGAATAACAATACAGTACTCGTAGTTTATATTTTATTTTTATTATTTCTACGGCCCCGTAACGATTTAAATAGTTTATAAATCTCTATATGTACCACGTATTGCAGTTGTTCGCTTCGAGTGAAATGCGAGTTTTCCTATTTTAAAATGTAAAAACAGTACACGTGAAGGAACCTTAAATACCGCGGTGCGAAATTTTCAGCACTCATAGCAGGACATAAGTGATGCAAGGGTGGGAATTTAATTTACGATTAAGGTAGGTTCTATTGTCACATTTCACATCCACTGAACGTAGAACGCTTATAGTTATGTTATTTGGTATAATACGGATTCCTATGCCTTTATATGTAAATACGAAATTAACGGCAATGACACGATATTAATTAATGCTATAATAATATGTAGAGCGTCACAACACGTATGATAATGCCATTCGAAGTTGTAAAGACGCGCCTGTCTGATATTAATTGAAAATGCATATTGTTTAAGAATTCAAGATTTTCTTGAATTATTTTCATTTCTTTGTTATATTTATGTTTACAAATATTTTTTACGAAATTTATCAAAAAAATAATTATGGTGATCACATCCTCCTTAGTCGTTGGCACTGTTTTTCGTATACATATTTGTGAAGTGAAGTAATAATATGACCATAGTAACGAAAAAATAACAAATGTAAAAAAAAAAAAAATAAATAAATAAGAATAAAAAGGTTAAAATAAAATAAATGTGCCGGCTGCGTCGAATTTACTTTAAACTTTAAATAATATAATGCGTTATAAATCGATTTTTATGGAAACCCTTGACTCGAAGAAAAAAATCGTCGTTGTACGCGTTTAATGTTGGTCGGTTTACGTATTGAAATAGTTTTTCCCAAACTATTATATCATAATCTATTTTATGTGCTTTTATATGGACTTAAATCTGTTGTAATAAATTTCGTATACGATACGAATAAATTCAGATAAATGTTTTATGTATTTACAAATTACAAACATATATATGTACGACTGTTATAAACATACACATATATAAATGAATTATATCGATGCTTCATAATAACACTAAAAGTATGTATAGATAGAAATTTCACTTGAAAAACATACAACTAATCTGACTCTTATCGTGATGTATACGACTTTCAACCATCGACCAAAAATAACTAGAAAAAGTTATAAAACGAGAGAATCGGTATAAATCAGCCTAGAAAATATTTGTAACTAATATCAATCTTATTAATATGACGGGATTCGACGAAGGGCTGAGAACAATTATTGGAAATAGTGTATCGTTATGAAGGTTCTGCTCTAAAGTTTTCGCTGCGTTTGAGTACGCAGAAGCGAAAATGATGCGTTTGTATTGAATACCTGATGTAACCGTGGTAGTTCCAGCGTGAGCGTTAATACGAGTATCAGTGAGACGATTAGAGAGTTAGTCTAGTGCGAAAAACGCAGACAGATGGATGGTTAGAGAGGTTATTTAAATTCTCTATTCGGTGACTAAGGCATTTAGATCGTTAAATAGGTCGAATTATTCACCGTATGGTCGGGCCGCGATCGGTGCGGATATAAACAGGGGGAAAAGGGGGATTTTAACAGATGGCAAGTAAAGATACAAATGGAAAAGTTTAAAATAAATGGTATGTAGCGACTTTATTTATGTTTACCTTGTGAGTACCGCGCGCCGAATTCCGTTTCTAAAATTGTGGCCGGGGAAGTAGCTGCGAATGCCGTTATCGTTCCCCAGCTTGACTAGACGGAACCGAACGCACACTCGCGCGTTACAGTCACGAAATACGTAATCATCGGTAACTCGATAAGTTACTCAACATCCGATCGTTGATGTGTGTTTAGCTGACGTTTATGTTTACATTAAACCTTTTTCGGGAGATTTTGCAGAGGAAGCTAAAAAATTACACGAATCCGTCGAAAATTACAGTTTTATACATGGTACATGAATTAAAATGTGTTTTTAATTTTTTTGGAAGTAATGCATTTGAGGTATTGAAACCGAACAATTTTGGAAAAAAGTTCTGACTTGGGAAAATGTATAGATTCAAAAAACCAAACTTATTGCTGGCAAGATTCGGTGTAAACGTTTTTTTTTTCAAATAATCATATTTGTACAAATACAAACAGTAATTAATACAAGGAAATCATTCTATTGAGTATCGAACCAAGATATAGCTTCATTGTTTCTATCTTACGATTGTGTCTTAAAAGCAGTGTCAAAGATTTTTCAAATCGACTGTTTCCCACTCACTACATCTGATGATATTCGTTTCGCTTATTTTACCCCACCACAGGACAGTGTTGTAATAAAATAATAAATGTTAGGTTTAGACAGTATAAATCGATTGCGGTTCTGACAAAAAATTATAGGAAATTCACGAATGAATATTTTTCGTAATTTTCATAAAACTCTTGAGTGATACTCTACAGACGACTACACACAGCCAATTATTGTATTTCCAATGTCAGATAGTCAAAAACATGATTTACATGATATTCAACATTTTATACGACAATAAATAATTTGAGTTTATTTCTATTTTCAAAGAAGTTTATATTTCAAACCTTATACTGCTTGTCGTTCTTAACATCACGTCACGCATTATTATGTTATTAGTAAAATAATAAAGAATAAAACAAGCGAACCACGCATATGGCGTCTGGTATAAAAAATTTAATTATATTTCTTATGTCAATCATTTTTGTATTTGATTTTATTTTTCGATGTTTTGCTGCTCAAAGTAGACGACATTTTTAAGTAAATTGACATGTTATAAAATGTCATAAAAGGACACAAACAAGTTTCTTGTAAAAATCAACTCAATTGAGCAGCGCAAAATAAACGGAATTTTTTATTTATTTTTTTTATTTTATTTTTTTTTTATTGTAAGGGGATCATAAATCATAACCTACAGTACCTTTTCGTAGTAAATAACACGTCGGTTATGACGTTCAGAAATTCAATGGAGGTTGAATAAAAATAAAAGGCTGAGGGAAAACACAGTAGCTCATACCTACACTACACATACTCGTGTGCTCAATACGGACACATATGTTATGTACAATAATGTTTAACAATAATTATTTTATGACCTTTGTTCAACTGATAGACTAGTTTACTCAATAAATATTATACGAGTATACTAATATTTATTGTAATCACGGTAGTAAATCTGTGGTTTGAAATTCTAAGGCGTCAACTTCTAAAACACGTACTATCACGAATAATGCACACAAGTGCGTATTATTGTATATTATTATTATTATTATTATTATCTTGTCGTTATAGAATTTCAAATAGTCTATGAAACGTTGTACATAGATTTCACATAATTTTCGAATACATATTTCAATATTGCTTACATAATTGATTTGTATATATAAAAAAAAAATCAAAATATTTTTAGATTGATTGAGTATTTCAATAACATTTTTACAATAAAACAATCGATAATTCTTTAGAAATAACTGATAGATTTGATTATGACATTTTAAAACAATTATTTTTAATAATCGATGAGTTATATTTTTATATTCTAGTCGTGATAGATCGTAATAAGGTCCTGAATTTGTTTATGAAAACTAGTTGATAAATAAATGAAAAATATAGAAATTGCTTCGTCAAATATTAATTTCAGTAAGCAGTTACAATATTACATAGGATGGATGTTTTAAATACGTTTTTTTTTTTAAATTTTTCGGCAATTTTCACAGTTATTGTGAAAATTGCCGAAAAATTAAAAAAATATTAATTAAAATAAATTATTTATTTCCGTAAATGTAAGATTATATTTATGTAAAAATGTCATTATATTGAAATCGCGGACTGATCTTAGTATTGTGAAATAGTGTAGTTATGATTCTGAAAGTGTGATAATCGTGTAGAAATATCGTGCAAGTACACAACCGTGTATACATTATATTCATATAGATACTCAATAGTAATAATAATAAAAATAATTTGAACTGTAACGGCACGCAAGTTTTAATGTTTTTGTAGCTCGAGTATCATTAAGCAGGTTATGTTAGTCTCATATAATATCGAATATGATTTTTGGGCAACTGATACTTAGGATACCGTACAGAATTATTTTGGAAAGCATTATAAATAAAAGTTTGAAAAAAAGAAAATAAAAGTGTAATTTTGAAGGGGTCTCCTTCTTCCTCGTTTACACGGAACAGAGTATATTTATAAAAACACCAACGCCTTCGTGTTAAATTATCATAGAAAATAGTTAAGAAATATTAAGAAAAAAAACCCCTTTTGACGCGAGTAAATATAAAGTAAATAAATTGTTATATTATTATTATTATTATTTTTTGATTTTTTTTTTGGTTAATCACGTGGAAAAAAATTGATACCGACCTAAGCATGCGCGAAATAGACTTGTTTGCAGAAATCTTGTTTCGACAGGTGGTAAAAAAAAAAAAAAAAACACTTGACACATCATACAAATTTAAATAGCTAAAAGATCCATAGATTCCCATTTGTTTGCACGATATTTTTGAGAGATGATTTCACAATTGTTTAAACAATGAAGTCATTAATCGGATTGTTTGAGTAAATGTCTAGATGCCGTGCACAAAGAAATTAATTAGCAGAATCTTCAAAATCATTTATCTCTCTCTCACTTCCAGTCACTATCGTCTCGTCGATATCAATACCACGCAACTTTGTACAATGGTCCGACGGCGTGTAATTATTTCTCAGGATCATTTTTGTTCTCCTTTTCGTCACGCCGATTCTCATCGTCTATATTATATTATTATTATTTCTCCAAGAAGACGTCAGGAAATACACGCGTTGAATAAAATACGAACACAATTGTTACTATTTTTATCATTATTGTTATGTGTATGCAACATTATATGACCGTTCAATCCACGTGGCAATAATGGAAATCGGCGGCGTATTATTAGTAGACCATCCTCTAAGAGTGCTGCGCGCTGGGCCGAACGATTTTTCATTGTTTGGCTTCTTATTTACCATTTCGTCGAAAACCGGGTGGATATATTTTACAGATTTCATTTAAGGTTTATTCATTCAAAAGTTATTGCGCGCAACAACGATTTCAAATTTCTTCTTCAGTTTGAAAACTCGGGGCGGAATTTCATTACGAGATCGAGGATTTTGACATCGCCGCTCTTACATCAGAAACTGCGAAACAGTGAAGACTCTCGGTTGTGTTTCGATGAACACCGGAATGTTTAACCTTACAAATCCGTCTGTCCTACTTTTTCTGATCAATTTTGAATTTCCAAACTCGTCGGATAGCGCGAGCGCGTGAAAAAAAAAACTATTCCGGACGCAGTACACAATAACGAAAGCTTTGGCGTCAAACACTCGTATCGATATCATCAGTACTCAAAACCAGATTTGTAGGGTATTGATTGGGTTTATTTTTTTTTATTACAAATAAATGATTTATAATATGGAAATGAAATATGGTATTGAGGTAAGTTAAATTAAAAAAAAAAAGAATTTTATTTGACGTCTGAAATTAAAATTTCACTTCCAATAATAACCAACTGGATAAATATCCATTAGCTCGATTTTGAATGCAATCTGGTGTAAAGATTTGGCAAATATGCATACTATCAGTTGTTTAGATTTTTTATCCGGTTTTATTCCACTTAAAAATATAAAATATTTTTTCTTTTTGATAGTATGAAATATTTACCGAATTTTCGAAGAATATGTTCTTAGTAGATACATTTAGACATGTATTATTATTTCCTCAACCATATCGATTGCCAAAGCATTTCCTAAATATATCATTATCTCATCCTTGCAGGTACGTTGCACAGTACCTATCGCAATGTTCCACTCGAAAAACACAAGGATAAACTGCAGAAAACTATTTAGAAATAATGGATTTATTTCCCGTAAAAAAAGAGAAAAAAAAAACGGTACAAAACGTTTACGACCTGACCAGAGGTTTAAAGATTGCACAGCCCACGTTTGCGAACGGTCTCGAATGTAAAAATAACAGCCGCGCTAAGCACCGGGACACGAGGAAATGCTTAGTGATAGCAAAAAACGAAAAATAAGAAAATATAAATCTCTTGCAAACATATCGTCACTGTTGAATACGATCATGAACTAAATACACGCTAAGGTGATCGAATAAGTGATCCCCGTATGTGTAATGATGATTATAATAATAATAATGATATGAACTGTTTATACACAATAAATTTGTGGTTTGGTGATCGCTGTTGATGCAAAACGATTAATGACGGACGGAACGATAACCGACGTGCTCATTTCGGCCGCAACGTCATCGAGTGCCGACGGTTGGTACACGATAGGACCGAACCGTGCATTTCCTCATTACGTTTGCAACATGTCACATGGCATCGTTCCAAGTTCGTCACGACGTGGTCCATGTTAATGATTGTGATGGAAGAAATAAATAAATAAAAAAACGCAGTTCCATGCACGTACCACGGTCATCGGCAAACGTAAGGAAACGAATAAAGAGTTAAGATGATAACCTTTTTTTTAGAACAAGTGGAGTGTTTCAGATTTTCGGGAAGCACTGTAATCCCAAACGAGAGCCGCAAAAAGGAAATATAATGCAGATAATGTGCTAAGCCCTATGGTGGCGTTTGATAAACAAATAGAAAAAAAAGTCTTCTCGAAGAATACCCACTTTAAAATAAGGAAAAATGTTACTAAGAGCTTACGCCTGGAGTATCATGTTGTACGGATGTGAAACATGTACTGTTGCAGAAGAATAGGAGAAAATAATAGATCCCCTCGAAATGTGGTGTTTTCTATAGAAGAATGCAAAAAATAATTTGGATATAGGATCACTATCGAAGAAGTTTTAATTATAACTCAAGAGACAAGAGCACCAAGAAGGAACAAAACTCATACGGATGGTCGATAGGACTAAATTTGAATGAGATGGTCGATGAAAAAATACGAAGTGAAAGACCAAGACTACGGTGCATGAACTAGATCACAGAAACCCAATAACGTAATTGGTACCAAGAATTGAAGAGGATGGCCGACGACGGATAAGTTTGGAAATCGCTGCAAATCAATCATTGGATTGAAAACTAAGATAAACAGTGTTCGATTTAAATACCTCAGTACATTGTTACTTTAACTTGAATACGTACGTCGCAACGTTTGAATATTTCGAACGGATCAAGTGAATTAAAAAAAAAACGATGCAATGTATTTATCAAGAACGTGTAACGGTAGCCGGCCGTTTCATTTGGATAAAATATGAACATTTAAGAACGTTAAGGTAAAACTTGAAAACGATTTATCAAAATGTTAACGAAACCACTTGAGCGTAAAATGAAAATAATTTTTAATTATTATTGTGTTTTTTTTTTTTTTTTATTGTGGGTAAACTAATGTATTTTTCAGTAAAAAAAGCAACAACTATTAGATTCGTAAACTTCTATATATAAAAATTTATATTTATTATGATATTAAACATCAAGACAGTTGCGATTTCCCCAAAGAAATGAAAACGGATCGATTAGAATGTGCATTCAACTATTGATCATGCATAGGCACCCACTGTTTCTGAAACTTAATTTTCTATTAATCTAAGCACTTGTACCGTAATTCAGGTTGCACATTTATTCGCGACGTTATTTCCTATAATTATTCATACCAATCAATTGATTTTCGCGAGAAATTATCAACCTAAAATATAATAATTTTCCATCGCATTCAAAGATCGAATGCCTATGTACTAGGTTATCGTGTCAATTTTTCGAACGTCACGTGTCTTTAAAATTCATTTCGAACCGTTCTCCGCGAATTACGTATAGGAATACGTGGGCTGTAAGAGCGTTTGATAGTACGTTTATACATTTCAAACTACGGAAGTTTGGCTTTGTGTACGGTTTTCGACGTGCAACGTGTTATAAAAAAAAAAAAAAATATAAAAAATAAACCACCGGAAAAAAAGAACACTTGGCTAATTTCTACTCTGAAGTTATCATGTGGCGGTTCGAGTGTCAGATTAACGTCAGATCTAAAGTTTACACGAGCACCATGTCCCATAGGTACATGTTATAAATGAGGCGTGCGCCTCGAAAAATATGAAAGTGGAAAAAAAAGGTGAAGTTAAGTATTCTCCGAAGCCCAAAAGGAGGAACTCGGAGGTCCGTTTTTCCTCATATACTTTTTTTCGCTATCCGCAGTGAAACTGTAACGGAGTGTAATGCATACGTTGTATACGAAAAGGAATGAAATAAAAATTAAAAAACAACAGCAACAGTGCACTGCCGCCGTACGTGTTTAATTGTTTTGAAAAAAATAAATAAAATGAAATAGCAATAATAAATAAATAAATAAATAAATAAACTTCACGAGAATATGTTTCGTGAGCGTTCCAAAACTTTTGACGGATCACAAAGGTATGTGCCGGTGATGTTTATGGCAAACGGTGAAAAGGGGTGGAGTCGGCGTGGTGATTGCAAATTTTTTTTTTTGGATTTCGGTGCTATTGCCGATGGTGGCGCGGTGTAAAGACTGATGGACGCACCAAGTTATTACTCTTTACCATCCGCAAAACGAGCCACGCGCGCAGTGCTATGTCGAACGAAATAGAGGTCTGGCCGAATCGCGCGATTTGACTAAACGTTACGAATTAGTCAGTCTTCCCCGTCCCATTAATCACACGCTGACCACCGCCACCACCACTGCCGCCGAGTGGGCGTGTGCATAATAAATACGCGAATATTTGCCATGATAAAATAATACGATACACAACGCGTAGTACGCATGACGATCTTTATCTTACGATCAATTTTTGATTCCTGCATCCAGAACGGGATCAGTGTTAGAAAAATATAGAAGAGTTCGTTTATTTTTATTTTTTTTCTGTCACCTACGACGAATATACATTTTCCAGATATTTTGTGCGGTGAAATTCTAAGATTATTTTCCGGTAGAATTCCTCAAACTCTTCGGAATACGTTTACGTATGTTAGTTGTACATACGAACAGTATTCGACTGGAAATCAAAAATACGTAAACAATTGCGTGATTTACTTTATCCGGAAAAAAAAAAAATAAAAATTAATTTCAGCGAGATTGCTATGCAGTGGCTTTATCCGAAACGTATGCAATTATAGATTTGAGTGATGTTTACGGTTTGATGATGTTCTACTATTCAATGACGTAGCTGTTAAGTATAACGGTATGTGCATCAGCTTCAAAATCGTTTTAGAAAAATCCATGAACAACAAATTATCATTACATTCTGGTACTTAAAAATAAACTCGACCAATGCGCGTAACCTGGCTGCATTTGAAATCGGTCTCTCTCCAGCGTTCACTCTCCTTGTAGAATAAATATTGAATAATGCGTACATAATGTTCATGATATTATTTCATGTAATTCCCCCGGTACGATAATGCGCTACTTATCTATTTTATGCTCGATCGGAATACTTGATGACTTATGAACGTTTTATTATGATTATGATTATTTTATTTAAATCACGTTATTATAGTTAGGTAGTATTTCTGTAGTTGATAATGCCGCATTGACGATGATTCAGACGGCACTCACGGAAATGCAATTTAAATGGATAATGGATATTTATGGCTCGAGTTTGGATGGCGATTCGTATATTATTCATTGGAAGAACGATTGACGGCCCGACCGCTGTCTCCGCCTCGTCCACTTCTGCGCCATCAACGTTTTTTTTTTTTTTTTTTTATTATTCTTTCTTCTTTTTTTTATAAACCAAACATCCGAACGCGAGTGCATATATTTTCGAACGCCATCTCGTGTACATTAAGGTAAATGATTTTAAAGGGCAAAAGATAATACATCGTCGAGACGACGGTTGGTTTATAAATTTCACAGTTTTTCGTTTCTAAAAATCCGCTGAAAAAAAAAAAAAAAACTCTTGTAACAATAGACCACTCAACGCTCGACGAAAAAATAAATTCTCATTTTTTCTATTCTCACTTTTGGACAATGCCACATATCCATAAGTAGCTTTTTCCCGTGCTTTTTTAATATTCAATTTTCATTCGGATTGGTTTTTAAATCTTTTTAATTATTATTTAAAACCTCAGTTCCGTTTTGATTCTCATTTTCGATAAGTTGTAGGAAATCATTTTCGTAGTTTACTTTGTTTATTAAATCATTGGATTAAAATTACACTCTATATTAATATGAAAAAAGTAACTGTTTGTATTTAATATTTAAGACTACGGTTTTGTCCAAATGAGCTTGTTCTCAACTAGATTTGCTCGGGAAGATGTTGAAAAATGACAATTTGCCCAAGAATTGTGGCAGTTAGCGTTTATCCCGTATTATATATATACATACATATATTTAAGTCGGATTGATTTTTTTTCCCGAAGACGATTTCGTCTACCACTAATCATTTGACCAAACAGAACAAGACTAAACGCCGCGAGTGCTACTAATGTCTTCGGTCAATTTGAAATAATTGATTTATTTCACTGTGTAGTTTTCTGCCTAACAGATTGCCAAAGGTTTTGTAATCAAATTTCGTCAAAGTTGTGAAAAAACTAGTTAACTTTTCAAAAATGCGTACCTATAAATAGCGAAGTGCACACAAAATATATATGTAATTTCTTGAATTTTGTTTACATTAATTTTATAGTAACTTGGTACCATTTATAAATGGTACCAACAGCTTATTTTCAGTTCCTAACAAGAGTTTATTCATTTTCCTATACAACATATTTTAATGATTTAATTGAATTTAAATTACAAACACTTATTCATCACCAAATGTTCATTATTATTTATATACGGAGGTACTAGATGCTTTCCTATAGCATTTTATAAAGGTTGAAAATATATTTTTATATCTGTACCAAATAATAACCATTATTTATTTCCTGAGAAAGAACATAATATTATAATTTGATATAAACAGTATTCTTCAGAAATGAATCAATTCGCCGCAAATTACTTATTATATTGACTGTTTTATATACTTTATTAAGTTAGTAATTTAACTGGAAGTTACGATCATTAAAAATATGTTTATAACAAAATTCGCAATATTGCAGTAATTAAAAAAGTCAGTAATCGATAGACAAATAAAACGTGCAATTATAATTTAATTATGGCTACATTTAATCATATAATAAATATAAATCGAAATGATTTTATACCTAAATAACTCTATATTATAAAAATATACAAATCTAGTGATGTGCATTGCAGAACTTCTTGTATGACTATCGTTAGTCTGTATATATATATATATGTGTGTGTATAATATGGTATACCGGGAAATGTAAATATTGCTTGGACAGTTTGATCCCGCTTTGGCAATTTGAACCTCAAATATAAATAAATAATAACACTGTTTTTTGAAAAGAAAGAAAACCCGATTGATTCAATTTAGCTGTATTAATTTTATCAATCTGATATATGAAAACAATAAGAGTAAGATCGAAGACTATAAAAAGTCACTAAGAAATATTATACTGATATTTTATACTTTGTTCTGTATTATAATAAAAGTATGAAAAATTATTAGTAAAATATTGTACGGTTACAATAGTAAGTATTATACATAATTATATTCGAAATTAAAATTGCTCAAGCAACGTGTACATTTTCCAGTGTTTCATATTGCCTATAACATAAATATACAACTATATAGGTCAACATATATTCTTATATGACTGCCGTTTATTTGTTAAACAAAGATGAACACATAATGATTTGTGTGACATTTTTTTCCCCATCTCAGGTGTAGAAGAGCATAAATTATACTAATTACACCCAATTTAGATAACTATTTTTTGAAGTGCAACGAAATAACCGAAATCAGTTCTGAAAATGTAGTTTAATATACACATCACAGTCATATGTAATTTTCATAATTTTATTAAAAACTTTCGTCATACCAGAACAATGATTTATACATGTCCGAAAAATAAATTGTATTCAAAAATATAACGATATATGAATATTTAAAAAATAATTATAGCGATAAAATTCCAATCGGACTACCATAACTTTTTTCTTTGATTTTTGTCAATCTCTTATCGCACTATAAACGCTCAAATTACTTGATTTAAGTATATGAATAGGATTCTGGATCTTTTCGGTTCATACTCTATTTTTCTGAAGGTTTTAAAAGAATTAGATAAACGAATTTATGTTGATTAAATAAGTTTGTTCATGCATAAACTCTATACAAATAAAAAATAATAATTACAACACTACAAGTATAATGATGTATTTATTATACTATAAAATAATAAAGAATATAATAAAAATTATTATTTTTATGTATTTTATATTTATATATTATTTATTATAAACTCACAAAAATCAAAATTTATTTTGTATTTCTATAAAAAATGGGATAGTGATATTATTCGACTTTTTCCTTCTTTACAGTTTTCCACAGAAAATCAATAAAACTATAATCACCGATAATTAATTAAAGAGAGTAACTTGGTAGCTATTTTGATTACTAAGTATTTACCCTAGTAATTGGATATCGGTGAAAATAAAACATCTCTTTAAAACTTATTATACAATCATTACTCGGTTAAAATTGCTTACCATGATAAAAATAAATTATTAAAACTTCAATTGTATATTTAATATTAATACTACCGAGTAAATCGTTATAAATCATACATTAATTGTGGTAGTAAATGCTATATATTTACACGGTTTCAGTATGCACAATTATGAAATCTAATTTCCAACATATTTGATGAAGGTTTTTAGTTTTAAAGTTTTTCTTATGTGTTGATGTATAATGCACATATTATGTTGTTTACAAAACTAACAATTAATTCAATTTATTAAATGAAAAATGTACATAATAAGATAATAAAAATTCTATATGTGATGTCAAAAATGCATCAAATAAAATTTAAGTATTACACTATCCCGTTTTTGAATATTATTTTTTTATTCACATTTATTTCTTTTTGATGCGGATTAAAGTAAGATAAACGTTATGCAAAATTATGGATTGGTTTCTTGGTAATCAGATATGATTTTCTGAAGTCACTTTTAAATATTTATGACATATTTAGTATTGGGTTGAACGAGAACGTTTTATTTGAGTAAGGACTTTGTAATTCGTAAAAGTATTTTTCATGCGTATTATTTTTGAATATTTAGTATATTTGCTATATCATATGTAAAGTTTCAACAAATTAAATATGTATATAGAAATATAATGAAATAAAAGGAATAAAGAATCTGTTCCATAAAATATTCTTCTAATGCATTATTTTGATGTACTTGAGTAACCGCAAACGCGTGGTTATCAGTAAGGAACTACTTTATCAGGTATGTTAAATCACACTCTTTCTTTATCAACATTTTACGAAAAGTATTTGATAAGTTAGCCTTAAATTGTACATTTATGATATTTACATATCAAAATACTTTGGATTAAGTTTTATTTTATTTTTTTTTTAAATATTTTACAAGTGAATGTGTATAAGTGTATGCATAAAATATTTTCCGATTGGATAAATTTAACGTTGCTACGAAATCCATTTTTACTCTAATTTGATCAAGTTAAAGTATATTTTGTGATGTTAAATTATTTCATACATAACCTGAAGATTTTATATAATATGAATTGTTGAATTGTACACTTTTCCGGAATTATTTTATGCATTAGACGCGTGTCTATCATCCTTTTCTTATTTTAGTTTTTTTTTTTTTTTTAATTTTACTACTAAACTCTGGTAATTTAGTATCGACGTTACTCTCCATAATGCTCGTACGAAAAATAATAGTATAATATAGATGAGTTTTAAAATAATATGTGACATTTTCTGCAAAACCTGTACATGAATCTATATAGTTTAATGTGTGTAATAACTGTTGAAGAATATAATTTCATAATAGGGACTTGGAATTGTTATTTTATAAGTTATTTCAAGAATTAAATCCATGGTTTATCATGTGTAAACAAATTAATACGAATCTTGCTTTATTTTATAATTTTTTCATCATTATTTTTTTGGGGGTTAATTTAGAGAGAACCAGCTTCCACCCTTATTTGTATCTATGTTCACTTAGATATGAACCTTAATAGTTATGATACGGAAGGAAGTTTTAGTTAAATTTTAAGATTTATGAAGCTCTACTTGAATTAAGACATACCAAATCAACAAATTAACGAACGTTAATGTTTAATTGTTTTAGATTCTGAACGGAGTGAAGAATGTATTGATTTTACAAAGATGTGTGTTTTTTTATTTTTTTTTTTTTTTGTGTCTGTCGACACGATTTGGGGCAGTAAAAATGCTTCGATTGCCTTATGTAGCAACTTTTCTGAAAGGAAAGTGAATCTATTTGGTACTATGGGTCAAAATTAAAAAATTTCCAATATTTTTTTAAATGCGACGGGAAAAACCATAAAAAAATTTGGGAAAACCGGGAGTTTTTACGCAAAACCAGTTTTCGACATAATCAAATTTTTTATTTTGCTATAACTCAAAAACTAATCGATGTAAATACTTGAAATTTTCACCAAATGTTTAGATTAGCGTTCTCTATACACCATTAAATTTTCAAAGTATTTTGACTTTTATTGAGCTATTTATAGACAATTGAAATTTTCAATTTTTTTAATTTTTTTTTTTTTGAATAACGATAACATTTTTTTGGCCGGCCAGAAAATCTTGAAAATTTAATACAAGGTTTCTTATAAGTTGTTCCTTAACTGATAAAAAAAAATCTAAAATCGTAAGTCACAATTTTTTTTTATAAGTGCTCAAAGTTCCAATTTATACGAAATATGTAAAAATCACGATAATTTGCAAGTTATTTTGTAGATAAAAATTCATAAAATTTTTTCTGTTCATACTTAAGGTTCAAAATTTTAACACTAGGTTATCTATAAGCTACTCTTCAAAAATCTTTCAAAAAATTTCTATCGGAATTAGAGGAAAAAATTTAAGACTGTTTGAAATTTAAATATTTACGAAATTGCATAAAATAGCGATTTATTCTCAAACGATTTTAAATATTTTTTATAATTCAAAAAGTATAAGTCACAGATTTTTGAAATTTCTACCAGCTGTTAAGATTGGTATTTCCTTTATGTCATATTTTTTTCAAAATATTATATTGATTTTTAAGCCACTTATAGGCATTTAAAATATTCTATTTTTTTACATTTTTTTTTTATAATCGGTGATAAAAAAAATTTGGCTCGTACAAAATACTTGAAAATTTAATAGAAGAATTCACAGAAGTAGTTCTTATTGTCATTCAAAAATTTTTAAAATCCATAGGCACAATTTTTTTTTATAAGCGTTTGAACAGCGAATATTGACATAAAATTATTTGTAAAATATAATATAATGTATAATATTCTAGACTGACAAATGATATCGGTTTATTTAAAATGCTCTAACTCAAAAACGAAAAACCGCAAAAACTTGAAATTTTCACCAAATCTTTATATTGACGTTCTCTATACATGGTTTTGTTTTCAAAGTATTTTAACATATCTTGACTTATTTGTTGACAATTTTTCTAAATTTTTCGTTTCAAAATAAAATATACTTATTACAATATTTATAAATAACAATGTATTATATTCTAGACTAACATATCATCTCCGTTCAGAATCGTTTTTCGTATACAATGATACCTATCATTGAATTCAAATTTAACAAATCCATTATCCTATATGACCTATCCTATGAAGAGTTGCACTCCACCCCCAAGTGTACAGCAGAGCGAGGCCCATCCGGTTTTTTTTTTTTTTAAATATGACGTAAGATATTAAAATCAATGTTATTTTTAATTATTTGTATGATATGTATCATTCTATAAACGATATCGATGCTATAATAAAGATTATGGATGAAAAAATTATTTGCATTCCAAATGCGATTGTTTTGAATAATTAACCATGACAGGTAAAAATGTGAAAATAACATGTTAAAAAACTAACATTAAGTATATTTTATATAATTCATAAAAATATAGCGATATATTAACAGATAATCAAACTTATTGTTTTTATAGATTTATCGTCCTAAATAATATTATTGATAATATTTTGGACGATAAATATGATGATAATTTATCACATATCGGTTTAAAATCATAACAGTAATGTTTATTGCAGTTAATATTGGCACTTTAGATATTTATACTATTTTATAAATACATTTTGACTCAACTGGAAGCATTTGTTAACTGCAAAATGTTATCTCTTTCACAATAAACCATTTTTTTTTCTTTCAAATCTACTTAACTTTTTTTGTTTCGCAAAAATCGATGATATTTATATTTTTTTCATAACAGATAAAAATATAAATAAGTCATCAACTCCCAATATGGTAATAACTATTGGAAAAAATGTTTAACTTTATTCCTATAATTGAAAATTTTTTTTGAACAACGTTTTATAGTATTCTTTTTGTTAATCTGTATCTGAAATATCTTCGATATAACTCTAAAAATATTTACATAAGAAAAATGTATTTTTCGGTACATAAAAAGTTTTTAGAAATTCCACTGGCCATTATTATTTTCGAAATTAAAATCAATAATGGATTTTTAAAGAAAAAGAAAAAGTTATATTTATTCCTTAAAACCTTTGTTTTGCTGTTTTTTTTTTTTTTTTTTTGTTTCATTGAAGTATTAATTGTACTAAAAAAAAAAAAAAGCAATATGAGTATCAGATACTTAAACCAATAATAGTAGAGTAAGAGCAGTAACACATTAGGTAGTTAGGCTGTGGCTACCGATATATTGAACAGTCAGTTCTTATAAGCAGTTAGCCGAAGTGCGACGATAGGTTGAGTCATCAATCGTATGTCATAGAAATCCATTCAACGCGGAAGAGGATAAAACTCAGAACAAAAAATAAATTAATAAAATCATCCCCTGTTTTTGAAACGCCACTCAAAGGACGTTTTTTAAAATGATTTTAAGGATCTTCGAAGGTATCTGGAACGTTTTTTAAACAACACAAGAATGTCAGTGCAATCATTCTTGGAGAAATAACGTGATGAAGTAAAAAACGCAAAATTCGTCTGGCTTCCCCTGAATATGGCGTGGAAATGCATATGTTACTGTGAATGTCCGCAAGTGGTCATTGTTGACAGTCACCTGGTGAATGTCAACATACACCTAATGAATTGGTGAATGTTGAAAAATTAAAATAATACAGACAATTACTAGTGGATGTTTATATTTACGTTAAGATTTTGGTTAATGTAGATATAGGTGATTTAAATTATGATTATTTTATAATATTACTTATTACAGCATGACAAACTGTCATGACATTGTGTACTACATAAAATATCAACATTTCTATATTTACACTTTTTTGTAGTACACTTTGTTTTACAGTTACATCTTGTATATCCTTGCTCACCAGTCAATGAATTTGATGTAGAAGCTTCCTTTAAAGAAATTTGTTGATCTCTTTGTACATCAGTGATTGATATTAAATTTTCTTTACACACTGAAAACTGGTTTCTGGTGTATAATCGATTTATAACACCGTTTTTGGTAGCTTATTTATAAAATCATTATCTACTATATCTAGAGATAAAATATTTTAGGAATCCATTTTACTACGATCAACATATGGAACTCGAATACGGACAGTTTCTCCAACATTAGTCGGCTAAAACTTTCGTTTTGAAGTTCGCAACATTTTTACAGTTTGTACTTGAAGATTGATGATTGCTACTTATCTATGCAAAATTATTTTTTTCTTTTCTTCTAGAAATCGATTTATCTACAAATTAAGTGATTTGAATCAATCGAGTTTCGTATATTAGTTTATCTATTAATAGTTAACACGTAACGTTTCAGAATCCGTTTATAATTTTAAAATATTTATTATTATTTGTCGAAATTATCAACTTGTTTAATACCTTATACATCATAGGTACTAGATAGTGTAAGATACTGTTTTATAATTGTGACCCTTCCGTTATTCCTAAATTGGATTAAATGATATCGGCATGACCAACATTCACCAATGTTATTATACAAATGTCGACATTCGCTAGTAGATGTTTATAAACTGTAATAATTTAATCAATACGCCAACATTTACCAATGGCTTTGGTGTATGACGACATTAAACGGTGACTGTCAGCACTCACCAATTGCGGACATTCACAGTAACACATACATTATCGCTGTCGTGCTCCGGCTGAGCGCAACCAGTTGTCAGCCGTTCACGTCCTACTGGCTGCCTGTGAGCGCGGATTCCGATGAGCAATCGTGTGCAGTATTGGCCGCAGCTGCTTATCGCGTCACCGCTCTATTATATTTTTGGGATATTTCATCGTTTAAAAGAAAACAAATTAATTCGTACCACAAAAATAATGTTATTACGATACGTTCGTTTACACATATTGATGGGCTTTGCATAACACTTCGAACGATGTCGCTCTTTTTTTCCGGGAAAACGTGCATACCAAAAAAGAAAAACTATATCATTCTCCAACGGTCTATTGTAGTAATATGATCTAAAACGCTCAACAGCCGTAGAAAATAATATGTTTTACCGTCGGAAACGGTCATCTATTACAATAACGCGATTACTGTTTTGACTACGTGATCCAAGTTGTACGATAAAATATGTATTGGGCTGTGATTTTGACAAAACTAATGTTCGAAAAGTTGCGTTTCGGACACGGTGTGCTATTAGCAGTCGATTCACGGTTTAATATGCAGTTTATGTGGGAAAATATGTTGTAAAACATATCAAAATAGTTTTCGAAATCGTTTGATTTACAGTCAAAAACTTGTATAATTTATGCGTACACTAGGCATTGACTGTTTCGTTCTTATTATGTTAAACTTCATATTTATTTATAGCTCATTGATTTTATTCTGTAAAATAATCAAACATACAATTTCTGTAGGGAATGTGTAATACGGAACTTTCGGGATCAATCAAGATATTTTCGAAATAATTCAGAATATACGTGCATTTGACGAATACCTTAATGCAGTGAATACGTAATGTAATGCGATTACAGGGATCACATTATTTTTTTTTTTATTATTTAAAGTTGATGTGAGCAATAAGATAACCCCTTGGAAATGTTCTGGGACTTAAATAATTAGTTGTTAGAAATGAATTTTCGCTCTGTAGCCAATTTCGTTAAAATTCAGATACAAAGCGTACTGATATCTTATTTATATTAATGACATCTAATAGTTATTTTTCGATTAATGTTGTTTGTATTTCTGTAGTTCTGTTTGTTTTCCTTCAAATACATATTGCATAATATACTTAGTAAATATCCACAACGTATTTCTATCTAAAAACTATATGATCGTCTATTGTATTATTATTTCGTTTATAATTGTTCCTGAAAATGTAGTACTCGCGGATGAAAAACAAAAATTATTTATCGAAATATCATGTAAACCGTTATTTGGGTTTATACATTTACTAACAAGAATTATAATGATAAACAGTTGAGGCTAGAGTAAGAGAAATAGGACGGGTGAATCATCATAATGTGGTCATTGTGTATTGGAATTTATTACTTCAAACTAATACACCATTTCTCGCTACAAAAAAAAAAAAGCTAGTATGATTGAAAAAGGACAGATAATTTTTTCTATTTTTTTTTTTTTATTCATAATCCGCAAATTAATTTTTTAACTACTTTAATATATCTAAGAACTAATATTAATACTGGAGCTTAAAAAATAGTTTAATACCAGTATATTCGTTTAATAATTTCCATTGTACTATATATATTTTATAAAAAAAAAAAACAGGAAAATTAAAGGATATTAATTTAATTATTTCAAATGATATAGGAATAAAAAACACTGTCATGTTCACCTTTTATTACAAATGCGTTTCCAACTCTTCACAAATCAAATCAACCTTTATGTTTGCTTTATTTTATTTTTTTTGTTTTTATTTATCTGCAATTTTTATTTTTTTTTATTTTTATTGTTTTAGCATCAACTACAAAGGTTATTAGCTTAACAAGTAATTAGTACATTATGTTGGTTATATTAAATTATACTTTTCAATTTTTTTTAGATATAGTAGTAAGTTATTTATGTTTGATAATGGACCGATTGCTTCGTAGAGGTTTTCGGGTATGTTGAATTCGTTTCTTGCTCCTGTGAAAATTGGACAATGGATGATATGTTTGGTGGAGTTGTATGTGTTGCATGTGGGGCATACGGGTGGTTCTGTTTTTTCCATGAGGTGGCCATGTGAGAGTCTAGAGTGCCCAATTCGTAGTCGATTTAGGACCACCTCTTCTCTTCGGTTTGGATTTGTATGTTTTTGGCCAGGGTTCGATAGAGTGTTTTATTTCTCTAAGTTTTTGCAAATTTTTTGTTTGATAAATAATATAAAAATATGTAATTTGAAACTACATTAGTAGTTCATATAACATAAATTATGCACGAATATTTTTACCATTCAAACTGTTTTCACATAATAGTTTTATTTTCGTAACTATTTCAAGAAAACTTATAGGCACATCACGTTATTTTATTATGACTTCAAATAATTCATTATTTACTAATTTCAATACAAGCTTTGTACAAATATTAATAAAATCCAAGGTATGGTTTTCATATATGTATGTATGTAGGTTATATATTCAAAAGCACACACACCTACACTCCGATACAAACTCACGTACGTACTTATATAAGTAATAGTATATAAAATATATATACTTTTTAATAAAGCGAACCACCTCGTTCAAGCCAATCCCTTGCTTACCTATGACCCCTTTTTGAAGTAATATTTCCTCGTATAATCCGAAAAGCCTTTGGAGGAAAGACGACCAAAATTGAGAATAATTATTTATGTGGTCAATAACTGTAACACGAATACGTATATTATTCCAGTTAAACCGATAAATTGTTTTTATAATCTAACCATTTATGATATATTGAACGAATTTCATAGTACCGTGCAAGATATACTCGTATTTTGAGAATACTTTTAGTATTTAAAATAATTCATAACAGTCGATTTCTCCATTCAAGATTCTGTACACAAAAGTAGCATAAAAGCAACTAACCGACTAGTCTTTAGATATTTCAAACATTATACTAGCCGTTTTTCTTGCAACTCTAACAACTATAATATTATTATCTTTGCTGAAAGGGTACAATGATATAAATGAAAAAAGTGTAATAACTGTTTTTGGAAAGTTATATATTTTTCTATATTTAATACTTTGTCTTCCGTTTGTATAAGATTATAAAATCTTAATAATTTAGTATATTTTTTTTTTTATTTTTTTTTTTTAAACTCAATAAACAACACAAAATTAATTTACACCTTTAATATTCCTTAATTTTATATAATCAAAATAAAACTACTAATCTTAGCATATTCATATTTATTAATTAACTTAATTTTCTACATAGAAACATTCAACTTATAAAACAAAAAACCCTGTACTGTACAAACGTTTTTATAAAGTTGCATTATTCGCGTTTGTACGAAAATGTTGATTATTTAACCCGTCATTGCTCGCATGTGAAAATTGCCCTCACATTGTTTTTAACATAAGAACTACGGGCATGCTCGTAGTTGTATTTTCCCCAAATCTATAGTACCTGATTAGAAACTAATTAAAAATAGATTTATAGATAAATGGCAACTTCACTATTCCGATAAGGTAAAATATTGCATTCCGAAAACAATTGGGCGAGTAACAGCGTTATAATTATTCACGTATATTGATATAAACATTTTTGTTTTTAGTCATTTAGTCGTTTATTTATTTATTTTTTTTTTATTTTTTTTAAATTATCTTGTAATGTTTTTAAATTTAAATATGAATCAGTAAATTTCTTCGTGGTTAGATTAAGTTATGGAGGCATTTTTCATTCATTGCATAATTTTATTATATTAAATAAGAACATTCTATATTTTTATTGTACGTTAGTTTATTAATTATATTATATTATTTATTTGTCCCTAGTTAATTAATTTTATGATACAATATACCTGGTGAGCGAATCGCTCTACGTGAAAGTAATATTGTTCAGATTATATACGCTAGTCACGACGGGTTGAATTGTATTATTGTTATTTATTTATTTTTTTTATAATATATAAGAATATACTTAAAACTTTTAATTGTGATTGTATCATAATGAAATATAACCTTCAAGAACTTACTGTCCATTCGAGATAACAATATAGTTTTACTAGTTATCATTTCAAAAACATTTGTATAATGGAAAATAATCAATAAATAATAATATAAAATTTGCCATCGACGAAACAGGAGTTGGAATAATTATAAGAGACTTTTGTTGTTCCACTCAAACTACATGTAACGGTAGTTTGGTTTTTTTTTCCATTTACATAAATCAGATATACAAATTCGTAAGGTTCAAAATATTCTCGAAACACCGTATTGCGGATAACTAACGTTGTATTATAATAGAGTATATCATTCGTTTCGTACAAACGAAAAGTAACAATTCTTATGTTTCAAAGCGTGTCAATTAATTTCGATTACAATCGGTTCTTTTAAAAGTGTTAATATGTCGGAATTCTGGAGGTAAGGTTAGTGAAGAAAACTAACACTCAATTGAAACCATAGCAGACGTTTCAGCAATAAAATCTTCGATTTTATATCAAACAACGAGTTTACACCGTCGATTTAATCGTAATGAGCCACGACACCAGTAAGTGGATATTATTATATCCATTAGCCACTACGATATCTCAAATTGTTCTACGAAGTTTGTATTCAAAACGACCGAATTTACTTTCATTAGTTATCGAAACGTAAACACTTATTAATTCAACTGTTCCGCGTAGAAGTGGGAATTTTCGGTCGTTTAAATAATTCGAATCATTTGAACGGTATCAGTCTAGTGATTCGGTAATTTTCGGTCACGCATCTAATTTTTCTCTTATCATTGGGTGGGTCAATTTTATTTTAAATCAGTCACAAAAATTGAAAATCGTCAAACGACCTAAAGATCGATTTCATCGAATATTTTCAGTGCATCATTCGGTCGCGGTTCGGTCACTTGTCAGATTCGTTCATTTTGATTCGATCAATCACGACCGACTCACCTCTAGTTCCGTAGACCAGGCAATGATCCGATCGTTGAGTTGGGAACCATAACGGTGCAATACGCGACGTGTACGTTCTCGTTCGCGTGCATGAATTATTTTGCGGTCGTTCGAGTCGCAATTTACCGTTTCCGCTGCGGATAACGTGACGGCTCGTTTTGCACCGTCGTGATTACAATACACGAAATTCTACAGTTTTTGAACGCCGTGTCAGCACCCATTTGGAAAAAAAAAAAAACCCCCGTCACGCTCGATAAAATTGATTTTATTACAGCCGTACTTAGACGAACGGAAAATCGTCCAATACGCAGATTGATGTAAAAAGTTTGTGTGGAAAACGCGAGAGAAGAATACATTTAAATGTACGGAATACGATATCGTGATGAGGCTAGATAAGTAACACATGCGCTATATAGCGGGGTATGGATTCGCTATTTAACTTTTACGGATAAACGTACTGTGCAGGTTATGTGCGTGGACGAGAGGTTGTGCGCGAAGGAACATTAAATAAGGAATGGTTCGTTGTGGAATATAGGGCGAAGGATCTCCAAAAGGAGATTAGGTAATGGCGTGCCTCGTTTTTATGATTAAAAGCGTATATTTTACACGTTTATGTTACGTCCATGAAAGTTAATAGTTTTGATTATTATGTATTTCTTTAATTTTATGTAGAATTTAATACATCGAAAATAGTGCTCATATTTTATTACAATCTTCGTGTGATTTCACTTTACTGTCAGTTTGTAATGAAAAATATAAATAAGAAAACCAATAACGAGTGATCACACATATTATCGCCGGAAAACCTAGTTCCGGTGTTTACCACGTTTTCACGGCTTCTAAAATGCAGGCTTACGTATGTTTTCGTAGAATCATTTTGAAAATTTGAAAAATTCAAAAGCCTAACAAGTTGACCAATGGGACTTTTGGAATAGCGTAATTTTATCCAAAACACGAGTTAAAAAAGCTATTTTATGTCATGTGTTTTTTCTCGTTCGAGCCAAATATTGTAATCATTTTATAATGTAACTCATCCGAAAACACAACACAATGGAATTGACTCCTATGTGGTCTAAATAACGATGAGGCTCATATCATCAACAGTTGTGGCGTAGGATATTATAAAACTTCGTACGAATATATAAATTAATATTTTTCGTTTGACGATAACGCCTAGTAAGTATGATATTTATTTGACGATAAAGTTATATACACAATAAAAATAAATGTACATTTTTTAAAAATTACTTATACATAATTTTTAGTTGTCAAAACATAAAATCTTGACAAAAAAAATATAGCATATATTTATCAAATATTTTTATTTTATTTTTTAAACGGATATATTTAACTTCAATTTATTTTGAAAAAAATAGATAGTATATTTAATACTCTTTCACGAATCTAGTATAAATAACAATTTATACAATTTAAGCTATTTAATCGAGTAAAAGTGTATCTAAATTTGAGGGATTTCGTCTTTCACTCTAGTATGATATGATAAAAAAATGTATTTTACCGTTATGTTATGGAACTAAAATACGGTTTGGTTTTCCAAACATTCTGACGATTATTTTTTATAAACAAATATTATTATTAAATAAATATTTGATTTATTCTTATATTTTTTTTTTTTTATTAATTAATTAATTTTTTTTTTTTAACTTGTGTGTTACAGACGTGCAAAACGATGGATCGGAGCCAGAGTTTCTGAATCCGATGAAAAATGTCACGGTGGCCTTGGGAAGAGAGGCCATTTTGGTGTGTTCGGTGAAAAATATCGGAGAACACAAGGTGAGTCTAAAAATAAAAAATAAGTAATAAATCTTTGTTCATTTAACCAAAATACTACTGTCAATTAGGTATTCAGCCGAGAAACTATGTTGTGTATTTTTTTTTTTTTTACGAATTGCTTTCACAGCAATGAAGATGAATACGAATGATTTTATTTTTTCATTCAGTGGACGCACTTTGCACATTTTTTCGCAAACAATTCAAATCGTCAGATTCATATCATTTTTATTAAATGGCTTTGTTAAGCTGAATTTCCCTCCCCGTAAACAAAAAATAATCCTATACGTTTTGAGTGTAATAATCAATCTGATGATACACGTAAGACGCATTTGATCACGTGTATATGAATGCCTTGAAATGTTACAGATCGAATGAATTGAATCGCACGTCGTTCACATAGGATAAAATATTTTTGCACATTTTCGTGCCAAAGAAGTATTATATTGAATATTGTTTCCGACAGATATTTTTTTTTTTTTTCGTATTATTGTTGATGCGGTATGCGTCATTTCCAACTAACTATCAACATCGAAGTGGATCGTTGTACTAGTGTCACTCGGTATAAATTTTTTCGAAAAGCATCTTTCAGGTTGCTTATTGTTCACGTCGATTTTTTTTTTCGTAACCGAATATTATCTTTTGTGCAGTTACAACTAGTTTGCGCACATTGTAGAATTTTCCATTTAAAGCCCAGAACTCGTTTGCGCAAAAAAATATGAAAGGAATAATCAGTCGTTCTTCACCGCATAAAACAGAATAGCAGATATATAAACATATATAAACATATAACAGAATGAACCACTTGTTTGCGAAATAATATGGTTTTATACGAATTATTAGATTTTATTTTTTTATCATTATTTAACCAAGAACGACTAACGGAGTTGAATACTTCTTTTTCTTTTCTTTTAATAACCAATCCTACACGATTCATCAACATGTATCCCATGGAGTTTATATTGTTTTAAACATCGGATCAGAAACTGAACCTAAATTAAAATTCATGAAAAAAAAATAAAATAAAAAAATGTCAATAATTATCGTCGAGAAGAAATAATACAAATAATCGAGTTCATGAAAAATGTATGGTAAATTTATTCAAATTTTTAAATTCATCAACTGAAGTACTAACAATGTTTTATATTATAATATTCAAGGTAAACCTTTGATGTAGACGGTTTTTTTTTTTAAAAAAAAAAATAATATATCGTGAATTATTTAAAAATTAATTTTAATAAGCGTTTATTTTATATATAAACACAAAAATGCTTAAAAAGAACATTTTCGACCTTACCTGAAGAGAGTCAAGATGTTCATAGACCATTATATGTCTGTTTATGTCGAAAGGAAATATAAAAGTATAATTTGTGCTCAAACGAATGATAAAAATGTGTACAAAGTAGTAACAACACTTTGTAGGTTTTTTTTTTTAATTATTTTATTTAACCAAACATTGGAATGGTAACAGTCGTAAACAACTATCGTTGGATCGTAAACGAATTAAATGACATCATTCAATCAGGGCTATGTGCACATCTATGCAAATGACGTGTACGGAAAATCATTAGAACTCCATTTTTCTATGTGTGGCTTTCGCGAATGTATACTGTTCACCTGTTATCTTACTCCTGATCGCTGAATGTTATTTCGATAAAGGTTTCCCATTTTATAAGCATCCTGCCACAATATAATCACCCAACACTGGACCGTTCGTTCGTCTACAACCTTCATATAATAAGCATCTGTTTTGAACGTTATGGAAATAAGGAATTTCAAAATGAAACGGATGAAAAATTATTAATTTTATGAAAAAAAATAGTCATCCCCCCCCACCAGTAACACCTATCGACCGATCGTTCGACACAAAATTAATTTTAACTTGTTTTGGTAAATATCACCATGGTCGGAGTAACATGATTTTTTCCATTTCATACGGTGGGTATCATATCGGTTTCTTATTATTATTCTCGAAAGAGAACGCTGCAACCATCGGTCATGGTACACATACATGTGCCTATATTGCATACCCGATGCGCCGTTTGATATTTGATTAATTTTATCCGATCGTCTAAACTTATTATCGTGTATCAATACAACCGTATAGTTTTCAACATTGACAGACATCTCAAAACAATATTGCCACAGATCGAGTAACGCGCAGGTCCTTCGGTACCAATAAATCGGTAAGACAATAGTAGAATTAATTACATTAATATTTTTTGAAAATGTAAATATTACTTTGAACTATAGAATGAAATTCAATTTGTATTTCATAGAATTTCACGTTCAAACATTTTTATAAACTCTTTTTCAGTTTTAAATGTGTAAATAAATACGGTATATTACGCGATTCCACCACGTTTTATTTATCTTGTTATTTTCTTCTTCGACAAATGTACTCGCACGTTGCTTTTATGCATTAAAGATTCCTGTTAAATCTCTAAAGTTGATTTTTGTATTTGTTGTTGTATAGAATCAAACGGTGATTCTGTTGAATTTCTCAAATACTCAATACTGTTCTAAATTAAATTTGATATCTAAAATGCTTCGATATTTCTCACATCCTTTTTATATTTCCATTCAAATTCAACGTATAGGGAAATATGTAAAATATTAAGAACCAATTATTCGTAAAGGACCGCAACCATAGTTTTATCCGTTAACGTTTACGTAACATAATTTGAGTTCAATTGAGTTTTCCTGATGTATGATAATACTGCGATATCGGATTGTTATGATCAAATACTGTCGTTTTTAATGTTTAGATATTTATAGTACGTGCATTTAAATTCACGAGTAAGAAAGAAAAATCGTTAGAACAATGTGTAAATTGTGTTATAGATTTACTCATAACTAACATTTAAATCAAAGATAATAAATGTAGAAATTGAATAGCACAATCCAAACGGACTTTCCGTTATAAGTTGGTGAAATATTAGCTCCCCATGGTTTAAATAGTATTTATGAATGAAATTTCGTAATATGTTTTCTTATCATTTATTGATATAATAGCTGTTCTTTTAATTTACCTTTTAATTGGACAATAATACTGTTTATTATAGATTTTTATAAAGTCAAAACGAAAAAAAATAAAATATGTATCGTAATTCACTGATAGTTAAGAAAAAATAAACGGGACTATTGTTAAAAAAAAAAAAAAACATAGTCATCACTCAGCAGATGAATATAAAATAAATAATCAATATTTTATTGCAATAATAGTTTATCTAAGACAAAGACACCGATTCGTTCACTATGATTTATAAGTTATCCATTTGTGGCTGCGTGCCTCGTTGGCTATTAATTTTGATCGCTAATAACTGTAACAGTACTATTTGGACTCATTTGGAGAAAAAGTTAATGTAGATAACAGCATGAATAAATTATATATTACAATATCGTGAATCAAATATATTTTAAATTAAATTAAAAATGTTCTTTACTTATGCGTCTGACTGTGGTATTCAAATTCAAAGATAAATTAAAATATTTATAATAATAATAATAATGCTAACAATATTAATAGTAATACGATTTGTTTTCATGTAAATAATATCACTTTTTAATTTAATACGTCCAACGAATGTTGGACATTTTAGAATTCGGGGTATTAAATGTCCATACGCTTTAAACCAAGGGTACCACCCCAGGGTTTTTTGTATATTCCGAAATGTTTGCAAAACTTGTATTGAACATCTGAATAGGCAATAAATAATGTTTACAATTACAAATTTCATTCAGATCTCTATTTACAAACAATTTTAACTAATCTGAAAGTTGATTTTCTAACATATATTCACACATTTATATATTTTAAAAATTCTACTCTTAAATACTCTTGGTCCATATTTTTAGTTCCAATGTTATACCGATATTCTGAATACATCGTATACATAAAGAATTGTATAATAAATCAAACAGTTAATTATTAATTCATGATTATTCTAAGTATTGATAAATTAACATTAAATTTTGTTGTATTCGGGTGCCTTCATTAGTTGAACAACAATGATGTTTTATACTTTAAATACCTAACCCAACTAACAATACGTTGTATTCTATTAAAATTATGGGTATTAAGTATTCGTTGATTTGAGAAATTGAGAAATCCATATTCTAATGAGGGTACCCGACTACAACAAAATGTAATGTTAATTTATTAAGTCTTAGAATAATCAGGAATTAATTATTTTTTGTTTAGTTTATCATATGTAAGTACTACCCATAAGGGTATTTTTTTTTTATATGTATTTTACCGAAGTTGGGTTTTTTTTTTTGTTAAATGAACATAATCAAAATTAAAATAATTATTATTTTTTTTTTTTTTTCATATGTATTTCGATTCTCGCGAACATCGACTTATTATAATAATAAATTTTGATTATCTACGTATATATAATATTTATTTATATAAACTCGTATACAGTATGTATAAATGAACTGGGTTTCCCTAATGGTTTTTATTTGCCGCTATATTATAACACCGGTGACCACGATCGTTATCTGTTAATAACGGGCGGAGCAAGACGTACGGGTAACCGGTGACGACGATCGTTATCTATTGATAACGGGTACGGCCACTGCAGTCATATAAAAAAGAATTCCACCTCTCACAACTATAAAACCTAGCTAAGAACACTCTCGTAAGCTTACAGATTAATATCATTTTTTTTTTTTTTCATTAAAATCGATTCATTAGTTTGGGCGCAAGGTGGGAAGATACATACATACATACATACATTACATCTAAGCACATTATCCTCCTTCTTCCGCAGTCGGGTAATAATCCCAAACGACGAGTTTATTTACAGGATTCATATGGGACCACTGGCGGAGTACTTATGTTGTACATTTTGTGTAAATTTTCGATTATGTTTCGCATAATCGCATTCGTTAATACTTCCGTACGTAATAATAAATTTCGTTTCGTGAAGTACAATCGTAACTTAGTTGCGTGTTGGCGTCTCGATCCCATGTAACGCGTAAGTTCACCATATTGCTTTGGCGATGATGCGCGCGTCTCTTGGGAGACTGTAATCCTCGATCGCCCAGAGTATTATAATACTATTGATCACCACTGTTATTGGGAGGTCAACAAGTTTTCACTAGCGTTCGACTACATCATAACTGCAGTAAAATGCACAAGTTGACATTATGATAATGTTATAAAACTACGTCCGGTCGATTTTGTGCATACGACAGATGTTCACTGTGTGAATCAAATCACTGACAGAGGATTTTATAGGGAGTGTAAATATTGTGAAGAATCGGATTAGAAAACAGTTTCGACAGCGCGCCCACGGAATTCATTCGGTTGATATCTGTGGCCAACATTTTTTTTTTCGCTGTTCCCGGGTTACTCTCGGTGGAGAAGGAGATTTAGTCGGTTAAGATAATCATATGTTTTGATTAGTAATGCAAACTTTAGACGTTCTACACCACCCGTAGTACACTGCGATTCGTTTTTCGGCAATTTCTCTCTCTCTCTCTTTCATTCTTTACCTATTTTATGCTTTCCAAAGCTTCAGAACACGTGTTGAACGTTATTTTTTTTATTACCGTTTTCTTTCTCCTCCCTCTAATCTATTATCAATAAATATTTTTCGATCGCGTCTTCCGTAGTTTCTTTTTCGGTTTCTTGTATTTTACTCGTGCGAATCTCATGTATTCGTGCTTTGAATTATTTCTTCGAACCCTACATGTGGACATATAAATATAGAGAAATCATTTACATATATGGTAGCGCATTATTACAGTATCAACTTTTGGTTTTTTTAATCGTCACTATGGCATTCGAACTTCGCCATCGGTGAACCGATACCATTGGTCAATGCAAATAAAGACAGCTCTCGTCTTCATTCTCGTTTCGAGTTTATGTGTGTTATTATTATTATTATTATTTTTTTTTTTTTTTATAGATAGTAAACAGTCTTGAGGAAAATATTCAGAAACGATAATCGAATTTCATTGTATCAAACTATTTCATGATTCTCGATATCTCAACAAGTATTTCTGTCAATAATTATTGCGACGAAACTTTGATGCATTATAATGTTTATAATATTATTTTTATACTTCTAGATGCATCAATAATATACGGTTTGTTCCGCAAAACGTTTAAAGGTGACACTTGGATAAATTCCGTCGCTTACTGAAAAAATAGACTCGTATATATCAGGGATATTAATGCCATTAAACAAATTTATTGATAAATTCGATTTAATAATTACTTCACCATGTTGGACATACATTTCCAAATAAGTTTTCTTATTTTTCTTTCATTTATTATTTTTAATAAATTATATTATATACTATTTAACAATGCTTATATTTCCATAAATAGTTGATTATTCTCAGAATAACGTGGGTACAGAGTTTTTTAAATTATTTTCATATCATTATTATTTTGTTGCTTTTTAAGTAGGTAAACATTACTTAAAAACTTTCATTTGTGTTGATTTATCTTGTAATTATTGAATTAAATGACATATACGGATGTGAAAGTACACAGATTTTTACGTAATTTTTAATTATCAGTATTAATTTATAATAGCTATGATGCACCATAGTGAAATGTAGAGCAAACCAATCCCGTTGATTATATTTTGGTTTAATACATTTGTTATTCGCGTTACGTACTATTTCATTATTCTACTTCGATGTACCAAATTAATCTTAGTGGTTACGACTCAAATTTTCGTCTATCAATTTTAAAGCGACCATAGAGTCATAAAAAGACACCACGAACTGATTTAATAACCTTTAAAAATTACATAATATGTTTACATGACGGTTTTGCGATGATCTCCGTAGGGTTATTTCAAAAGCAAATACAATTTTCAATTATATCTAATAAAAATCACGTGGAAAAATAATCTAAAACCGTAAATAATAATAGCGATAATGATGTTGATTAAGTTTGGTTTGTATTCAACGTAAACATCACAAGATGGTTGGCGAACCATAATTTTCCCTGGAAGTGGAATTTGTTGTGACAACTGAAATCGAAATAGCGATCCTCTACTTCAATCGAAGCAGTGGAGGAACTGGTGAAAAGAAGGAAAATTTTCTTCAAAAGAGATGTCAGTGATACATCAAACATTGAGTGGTTATATAAAAAAAAAAAATAATAAACATGATAAAGAATTGTGTCGTACAGAGAGCGATACAAATATTAGCGGAAATAGGAAGTGACTAAAGTAGAGTACATCCGATGCGATTACTTTCAAAGATGAATGATTATTTAAAAAAAGTATGTGACGTACAAGAACGCAAATGATGGGGAAAAAAATAAATTACTAATGCATTTAAACCATTTGTGTTTCGTTCATTCTAAGTTCATATACAAAATTATTTTATTATTATATTTTCCTTTCCGGATGTATTTACTTTTTTAAGTTTTTCAGTACTTTTCTAACGTGTTTCAGACCTGATGTTTATTCCATATTCGGAGTATAATATTGTCTAAAATATAATTTTTATAAACTCATACTTATTGTTTTTTTTATTTTCTAGCCGTGCTTGTAATATTAACTCTGCTCTTGAAATTACTTGTTATCTTTTAGCAGTCACATTAGCTGGCTCCTTTCCCTTTTGTTCGTTCGCGACTCATCTCGATTACTGGAGATGAATTAAAGTTACCTTTTTATCATTCATATATTTTATTATTATTTTTCTACTTATAGTATATTTTTAAAGTGTACGATGTTAAATTTTCTTTTGTTGTGGTTTTTGTCTGAAAATCGTTACTTTGTTTTTTGGAAAAGTAATTTTTGCGTCTTTTGTTTTTTAAATTTTATTTGATGGATAATTGGTTTCCAAAAATTACAAGGCTATATCGAGAAATAGAAATATTATTTCACCAGTCTATCAACATTAATTTCCACGAAATTTAGAAATAAAGTTTTCATCGGACTTCATAAATATTCCCGTAAGTATTAGCCCGTAACAATCATCATTTGGCAAATTCATAATTTTATTAATTTTATATATAGATCGACTAAAAAATGAAATTAAAAAAAAAAAATGTATACGACCAATATATGTATATGAATACTATTATAGAAAAATTGTACATGTGTTTGAAATATAAAATAAACAAAAATAACATGCAATCCGCTGAGTGTAAACGTCCTGATGTACTTTATTCAAAATAGTATAATTATTTAAAGAACTTTTCTAATTTTGCAAGGATTTAATTCAACGAAATCTAATATATAATACGTTATATTTCATAAACCAATCTAAAAATTCGAATCTATTATTACAACACCCATTACAATTTCCATAAAACATTTTTTTTTGTTCTATAATAAAAAAACATCATAACATTTTTCCGAAAATAATGAAATATTTGTCATTATTATTAGATCCAAAAGATGTATTTAATTTCATTTATTAACATTTACTAAAAACGAATTCCACCATATCTTAATTTTTTTATTTTTTTTATTTAAAATTCCTTTTATTTGGACATTTTTTGATTTAAGGCATTCCTAATAATAAGCATTGCTCTATTACACTTTCAATAAGATTTTTTTAACTTTTCTTATATATTTATAATAATGTTTTGTGTTAACTAAAATTGTTCAATACTTGAATGTATAATAAGATTTGAATTATTCTACAACATACGACTTGAGACGATTTAAATAACAATATAACCGTGTACTCATGAGTGGATAGTTATAAAAATAATAGTAATGACATTTCTTTACGAGCTTAAGAAAAAACAAAAAAATACAAAAAAAAAACGTTCATCGTTTAAAAAGTAATTTCATTTGTATCAAATTTCTAGGACCACGTTGTTAAAAATATTGTTGAATTGTAACGGGTTGTTGGCTATATTTTACTCATATTTCGTTTTTGTATCACACTTCACGGAGCTGTTCTAAAATGTTTTTGTAAAATTAAAGCACAATAGCTTGTCTTAAACAATTTCTGTAATGCAATAATAATTTTCACTTTTTTTTTTTTTTTTAATTATGATAATAATATACACAATTTTCCGTATCTATATGAGTTAAACGATGGTCTCTGTATTTTTTTGACTTGAGTTTCTTAAATAATATTCTTCAGAAATAATGAAACAATAAATACGCCAAGTCATTTCAATATTTCTCACTTCTTCTGTTTTTTTTTTTTTTAGTATTAATTTTCTAAACAAAACATCCTCATATTTTTCTGCACTGCGAAACTTGTTGTTATAAATATAATCAGAAAACTGTACTGTTTAAGTAATCTAAACGCAATATATTTTATTTTATAATTATATTATACTGTGGTTGTTGATCAGAAAAAAATAAAAATAAAAATAAATTGTTACCTGAATAATATTATAATATTTTATACTCGGCGGGTGATTAAATTTGATTACGAGAAATTAAAAAACACATCACTAGTTTTCATTGAGATAACCATGCACGTATACGAAGGGTTAGGTTTCGTAAAAAAAAGAAATACAAGTACTACATTTCAAAGATTCAAAACCAAAATATTGCATTCAGCACGTTTTCATTGATACTTAAGACTCAGCGCGTAAATTAAACTACTTGAATCACCCAGCCTCGATCAAAAAATATTTTACTATTGTAAAATAGAGAAAAAACTACTATTTTTATATAAAAATAAATGTTAGGTTGAAAGCTTTTGATAATTCTCGTATGTTTTCATTGTATTTATTTGTATTTACCTTTACCGTATTTAATTTGAAATTACTTCAATGGTAGTTAATAAAATTGGCATACTTAAAAAAAAAAAGATGACTAATAGATAAATATTCAAAATGTAAAAAAATATATAAATCAAACCCAAAACTTATCGTTTTGAATCGTGAAAATTCGGTCTTCGAACCGTTGTTACACTTCTTATTCCACATCTAAAACATTAGACGAACCACGGTTTCAAGTTCATAGGTTTTGTCATATTTGATATGTAGCGATCAGCGAGCGATGTTTGAATTTTGTGCTCATATTAATAACCAAACACTCTGCACGCAGACGTATTATAGTCATGTTGAGGTTCAGTTTGCTAGTGCACGAAATACGCGTTTGAGTGCGTATTCTTCGTCATATGTTCTCTCGCTGTAACGTCATATTCTATACGTACTACAATCAACACAACATTTGTTTGGACAAGAAGTCTGGATTGTGAGAATTTACCAAGATCAAAGCGAAAAGGTGATCAACGACCAGACGTGCAATGAACGTTTTGTAATTTACGCGATGTGTGTCTCGCATACGGGTTACCGCGATTCTTAGGCACGTGATGTGTACACACGGTTTTGAATTCAATGTGTAGTTACCGCGCACATTCTCCGAAAGCTTATTTTGACCGCAATCTCGTTTTCTACCGCGATTTCGGTGTAAAATTCCAGTTAAGGATCTGAAATGCAATAGGAATCATTAGTCCTCGTTCTACACCCTCCAACTGTGTATTGAACATATAGAGATCTGACTCAAGTTTTATTTTTATCCGATTAAAAATTAGTGTTGAGCCAACTCCAAATAGCTGGGCGAAAGACGAAGGAGAAGAAAAAGAAGAAGAAGAAGAAGAAGAAGAAGAAGAAGAAGAAGAAGAAGATTAAAAATCAGTGTTAATATCTTAAAACCTGACCAAATCTTGTATTTAAAAGCATTTCTGACAGTCGCTACTTTCTTCACAAAATTCCTTTTTATCATTTTCGCCCAACCCATTTAATTATAATTTTGGTTTTCACTCCCTATCGAATAACATTTTAACAACGAAAACCATAAATTATAATTTCACCGTAACAAAATTCCGTAAACTATATTTTATAGGGCACGGACTAATGCCGTTTAATAGGAGTGTAAAAAGTTCCATGTGTCAAATTGTTCACTACACGCCGCATACACATATGATTATTTATATATATATATATATATGGTCTTATTATTGTATACCGTTTTTCTACAATTTGTTTCAGTTTTTATTCGTTTAAAACAGTATTATTACATTATTACGTATATACATGTACAAACGATACACTCGCACGAAAAAGTTGTGCTTTCAGAAATTAACGAACATATAAACCCTACAGCGGTTGATTCATATGTACATTTCGATTAGCATACAAATGAAAAAAATCATCCGAATCCCGAATAACTAAAAATTACATATACGAGTGAATGCCGATACGTATCGAAAGATACTATTTTAATCATCCAACAGTACCAATAATATGTTTTAAAATTTGATTTATTTATACATTTTATGCAAAAGAGGTTTTTATAAGACACGGCATTTTGTATAAATATTTATCTGCAGTCATTCGTAAATATTTCTTCAGGAAGTATACTCGTAAAAAATCTAAAAATCATGCTTATTGCAATATTATTTAAAATCGCGAACGGTTATAATTAGACGTTTGAAACCTTTTGTTCTCGGATCGTGTAAATAATAATAACTAATTACCAAAAAAACTTAATGATCTATCTATCTACATATCTCTACATTGTTTATAATATTTATTATATAATATAGATATGCCGACAAAATATTAATAATAAAAACCACTGTTCCACTAGTTCTTTTCTGAAGTCGACAAAAAAAGTGTTCTATATTGATCAACGGTTGTTGTACTTTTGAACCCTAAATCATAGAACTTAAAGGCTCGTTTTGTTAATGATTTTTTTTTTTTTTGATTTCCAAGTTTTTTCGATCTATCCAGTGGAATTTTTAAAATAACTCACGTTTTCTGATCGTTTTCACTTTTTATTATCTGCATACAAAAAGGTTACGAAACCGAAAGGAGTCAGTCCTTCGTTGTAGCCATTGTATATGCGTGGCACACACACGTTTTGAATATGAAATTCGATCAGTGTGCTGCGCTGTGCTTATAGGTGATCGGAAAATGGACAAAGTCGTTTTGAAACCGAGCCTAATGTATTTCATATACTGTCGAGCGTATAATAATGTTATAATATATTATACATTTCAAAAAGCATTACGTTTGTGTACTTGGAATGAATGTGCCTGTTCGTATTCTTCTGTACATTATCACAGTTGTGCGCATACAAAAACTATAGATATTATAAGGATTAAAATATATTTGCAGAGTTATAAAAAAAAAATAAAACGATATGAACTAAGACTATTAATACTATAGTTTTCTATTAATTTTTGGAAATTAATATCGATACGGTAATTTTGTTTTTGTAGAATTATATTCTATGACAATGGAATAAATGACTTACACTTTATTTAAACTCTAAAACGAAGTCGTCATCATATGTTTCAGATGGTATTGACCATTGCGTGTTTTTCTAGTAATATCGGCTGCTTTAGTAATAACAGTATTTTATTCCATAAACCAGTCATACATAAAATTATAAATTGAATATTTTTAGGATTTTCTAGTGAAAATTGGGATTTCCAAGAAAGTTTGTCCATCATTTTTGAATAATGTATCTATAATGGAATATATACTAAATTTATATTATAAAAGAGCCAGTCATGGGAAAAAGTTATTTTTGAAATTCTGAGGAATTATTTTACTCGTCATATCATTAATTATGAAATTATTTGGTAAAAACCGCAACTATATAATGTGACAATACTAAAATTTTATTTACTAACTAGCTTCTGTGTGCCTTGCTGAGGGTGACATTCGCTTTTCTATTATATTAAAAATCATTAATTAATATTCAAAAATTTTTATGTAGATTAATGTTGAATAACAATAATCTACCACGGTTACGAATTGTGTGATAATTATTACTTTTGATAACATACTGGTGGAAAACTGAGACGCCTTCGTCGTCAACAGCGTTCGCTACCTAGCAGTCACCGTTGGCAAACATTTTTTTTTTAGGATTTTATATTCATCAAAGTAGTCCCCATGGAGTAAGAATTGTAAATCGTAATTCTTTACTGTAGAAAATCAGATTCAAAATATTGAATGTAATTGTTAAGGGTACCTACATTGTATAACTTATTTAAATAGCACCAACAATTGTTTTTAATCGTAAAAAAGTTAATATACCTACCTAATTGTTTCATTATTAGTACTACAGTACCATACCCTCAATTGACATGTGCCAAACATATAAAACCATGTAAAAAAATAAAAAAAATCAAACAGCAGAGTGACACGGCCCCAGCGCCTAGTCATCTTTCTCAACCATACACACTGCCACTCTGGCCTAAAAGGGGAATAACAACTGTGGCCGCGTCAAGAGGGCAATAATAATTATTGAATAGATGGAATAGAATTTAAAAGTGTATTAATATGCATATAGATCTTGATACTTCAATTATAGAATAAAACATCTCGTTATGATTATAAAAATATTATAAGTGTCTTCTCCTGTAAAAACCAATACCATATCGAAGGGAATAAAATAAATACATTTTAATATGATTTTAAAACACATTAAAAATGTATAGCTTTTAAAAGTATGGCACATTTAAAAAATGTAATATTTAATTTAATGTTAAGGTGCATTGCGAATATCACAATTTAAAAATTCAATATATAACATCTTTGATTTCTATTTATCAATCAATATGTAGTACAATAAACAATAAACAATAATTAAGTGGGTAAAACTAAATACATTTCATTTTAATAACAGAAATATGCATAATATGTAGATAGATCTTGTTATAAGCGAATACTTAATGATTAATATGTATTGCACAATAATGAACATTGGTGTTAGTAATAGTGTTGTAGAATTTTTCAGTTCCAATTCAGTAAAGCATTAATAAAAATATTTTTTGAGTCTTCTCCTGTAACAAACCTATAGCAAAATGAATGGACACTTTTATTAAAAATATGTTAAATACAATTTATTTGGTTCATAAATGATAGATGGAATTATCAAAGTTAAAAAATATATTTATCGTTCTAAACTTGTATGCTAGAAAAATTCATATTAGACAACTTTGAGTATAATGTATGAATAAAATATTATTGTACAAAAGCACACTATACCGATAGTATTAATAACACAGTGTATAACATAATCATTGTAAAGCAAATATTTTTATTATTGTACAACGTTCGAGTAAGATAGGGTTTATGTAAATAAACTATACTAAGACAATAATATTTTAGAAATTGCTAATTATAATTATATTATAATCATAATAATAATAATTTATTTATTTATTTTTAAGTTTAAAAATGCATTATTAATAATTATTTTAGCTCTATACTTAAACTAGTATGTTTAGATTATATAACGTTTTATTAAATCAGTAAAATTTGCTATCAATGGGTATTTGTTTTTTTTTCTGATTATATTAGGAGAAGAGAAGAGTATTAATAACCAAGCTTTTGAGTACAATTGTACTACACTCATGTTCGAGCATTTCCCAATCCATAACTCTGCAATCCATTATGAGCAAAGTGCACAGTATAGTTTAAAATATTTAAAAAGACACATTTATAGCATAGTGGAATAAGATCAATAAAAAATGTAGTATTGTTTTCTTTATTTTATTTTTGTCATTAGCACTAATGACATCGAATTCTATTCCATTCCAACAAAAAAGGTATGATGAAAACATACAACAGTTATCTTCTCCCTATATTATTTGGAAAATATATCAAATTGTATTTAACATACATTTAAAAAACAAATTTATAATTATTTAACACATAATTTAAAGACACAATTAAATAATAGTCAAAAAATAAACTACGAGTATATGTAAACAATAAAATATAAAAAGTGTTGAACATAAGTTGATGATTTTAAATCTGTTTGTGTTTAAAAAAATATCATCAATGTCAATCACATTCCTTCTCGTTCGACAAAAATCAATGGACACATCCGGTAGCTCTCTCCTAATAATATTTTTTGACAAAATAAATAAAAATACATAACAGGTTTTCTTTATTTTAAATCTGTGTTTGTTTGAAAGAGACCAAGAGGACGTCCAAAGAAGCGATGGATAGATGGTATAAAACAGGATTTAGAGAAATTAGGGATATCAAATTGGGAAGAAAAGGTACAATATCGGGAAGAGTGGAGGGAGTTGTCGGTGGCGGCAAAAACTCTTGAAGAGTTGTGATGCCAATGAAAGAAAGAAAAGTTTGTTTTGAATAGCACTAATAACATTGAATTCCAAATGAGATTAAAATTGTAATATGGTTAGTTATTTAAGAGTTGGCTTACAAAGTACGTTGTCTGTGACAAGTCACCATAACCCGGCAGGCCAGATGTGCCAATGAGAGACGATAATGGAGAATATAGGAAGTTAAAATAGAATAATAAGTAATTGACGGTCATCGAGAGGAACGATAGACAATAAAAGGGTATCTATGAATAGGGAAGATCATCCCAGATATGCAGATACTAAATCCATCCCGGTATCAGCAGAACCGGTCAAGTGATAAGAGAAACCGTATCATTAGTAAACACGGTCGGCAGTTTAACGACAAGTTTGCTAGTCAGTATGGTAAAAGATGTATAGACCAAGCACAGCCGATAAGAAACATTTCAACATCCATCTTCAACCTTAATCTATTCGAAGTTCAAACTTTGAACGTCACCAAGTACGAAATTATAAAATTAGAAGACCAGCGTACTAGCAAACGACATTCAGCATTGGATGACGGCAGTACATGGTTCTCCCAAATCTAAAAAAAAAAAGTCTGACACTAATTATTATAGGTTGGTGAAAAAAATACATATGTATCAGTATTATTATGTTAAACTTTTGTTGGATGATATTAAAACATACACGAGAAAAACCAATTATACTTCTTCATTAAAGTTATGCTATTCTGATATATATTTTCGATAAAATCTAACTATAGTATTGTAATTTTTATTCGTAACGTCTAATCGTGACCGTTCACGTTATCGTAGTAATTGTACATACATTGATATTCGATTATTTTTGATACAATATAATAAACCCATATCGTTTTCCTACGGGATATGGATCGCGTTGACGTGAAGCGTTTATAAAAATGGTAAGTTTTCGTATATAACATACACTACCACTGTTTCGAATTAAAAATAGACTTTTGTACATTTTCGAATACACTTTTGAAAATAGACATAATCAAAAACTTGATATAGTCCTTATTGATGCTTCCTTCCTATCAGACATTTTGAGTCTGTGCCTGGGGTCACAGCGGAAGCGACGAAGACGATAATAACGACCTGCGGTACCTGTTTTGGCGACGGCGTATAAGAATGGTAACCGGTGATTCGACGACGATCGGTTACGCGCGCCCACCTGTTTGCCAACCTCTGTGACCTACCGACTCCGATCAAATCAGTTCTGCAGTTTGCATTACGGACTGCTGTGACCACCGTCGGTACAATAAACAACAGACCAATGGTCTTACACTCGATTTTTGGTATTGCAGACCCATCTAACACCCGACGACCGATCTTCCATCGCAGTCCAACTCTAAAACGGCACTCTTCAGAACCATCAGCTTGTGACACTCTCAACTCCGATCATTTTATCGTGAATGACCCGAGTAGGTGGTGTATGGTTGACACTAAGTAATTCGGTTGCTGCTCATAACTCCATGCATATAAATGTGTATATATTATTATCCAAGACCTCCTATTTTAAGTAGATAGTTTCGGATGTGCGCCCGCCTCATCCGCTTATTTTGGCATCACTGAGGCGGAACCGCGACTTATCCCTATTTGTGTTAAGACCAAGACATTACTGCGAACAATATATCAAAGATAATAACTATTTAAAATGAATTATATTATTTCATCTACCTTTAACTAATGGTTTTAGTTGAGAACTATTGCGTACAACAAACCAACAACGTACTTGATTGCATTTATTTTTCAGTTCCAAATTTTATTAAAAATCTCTACACGAATACAATGTACATTTTAACAATTATTATAGTTTAAATGGTTTACAAAAGGTGTATTAGAAAGGATTATATTGTTTGTCAAATTTTTAACAGTTTTTGATAGTACAAAATTGTACTAAATAAGTGAATACTGATTCGATGATTTGTCAAGTCGAAAATGGTTTTGGTAATGCATTTCTGTGGAACAGATTTTGAGTTATATTCGTTTTTACGCTGTGCAATAAACGGAATTGGAAATTTAGAATTTGTGTGATAGGATTGTACTTAAGAGTTAAATGATTGTAACTATTTTATAGGTCATAAATTATCGTTTTCAATTTAAATATCACTTTATTTTCATTGCGAAAACTCCTCATAATATTGTACGAAGGAAAAAAAAAAAATCGTTTTTGCCTCATGAATATTCGTCTGAACTGTTTAGACGGAATCGTTTCACTCTGGTCACCGATCGTGCGCAAATCAACGCAATTTTCACGCAATTTTCGTTAAAAATGTTTAACGAAACGCACGATCGACTTCATACAGAATTGCATATTATATTTTACACAGTAACATGTAGCTGTAGTATGTGTATTCCCAATTTACTGTGTGTAATACGCCGATCGATCAGTAAAGATCATAATTTTATTTTTATTTATTATTAATTTGATTGATATTAATCGATATCAACTCGTAGTCGTGTATCTGATATATCGGACCGGCTTATATATATAGACAGTAATATATATATTATATATTACTGTCAACATTTAAACACAGCACGTGCGAGCAACACACCAATGTACAACTATGGGACCGGTGGAATACAGCTGTAACTCGATTTCATAACAATTTGGCGTGTCGCGCGATGTTATTAACATTTTGTTATATATCGATACTTCGGAACAGGAATGTGCAATTATTATTAAAGACAAATGGCAGCGATGGGACACGGTAACGCTATTTTTGAAAATACATAATTTAATGCGCCTACTATGCGTAAAATGTTTTAGTAAATCGATCCTCATCACGCATGAACTTTGATTTATGTTTTAATTGCGTTTCTAAACATCGAACTAACTGCCGAGACCGACGACAAATCAACTCGTGTATTTCTCTGCGTATTTTCTGTGTCAGCGTTCGCCGGTTCGTCGTGTAGCGCAGCATTACCGCGTGTGAATATACCCCATTTTTTTTCCGGGATTCTGTTGAATGAGTTCTAAAAAACATAACAAAATAATCATTCCGTTAATCCGTTTGTGCTGCTACGATGAATGTACGAATAATATCGTTGTGGCACACGAGTTTTAATATTACTTGAATTAATTTACTCTTTTGACAAAATAACATCGGCTTATAGATTGGTCCAATGATTATAGTTACAAACTTAAAATAAATTTAAAACATTTTAAATCGTTCTAATCCGATATGCCGATATTTTCGTATACCTCTATTATGTTGATATGATTGTGTAATATTTTAAGACGTATCTTGTACACTTGTAACTGCGCTATGGATGCATTTTTTAATAATTTCCTTACACAGATATATTATGGAGGCCTAACCGTGAAAAACTCGTGGCTACAAAGGACTATAATACTAAACTATAGGTGATAGACTTACAATTATTCGATTTGGCAATAGTTTTTTTCTTTTGTTTTTTCGGTGTGCTCCTCGCACTATTATATCACGTTCGAATACAATTGATTTGCATTCCGCATTCGCTCTGTCTCGAAATATAAATATATGAGAGAAACGATATTTGTTCGTTTTTTGTTACACATTCGCTGTTGGAAAAACATAATGATTATAATGTTTAGTTGTACATTTCCTATGCATTTTTAGTAACATAATGTATACCTCTATTAGAGCGCGTAGAAATAAACACATAATAACGTTAATTCATACATGAATTCTCGATTGTACTAAGCTTTGAAGTGCATTAATAACCACTGTTTCGCAGCGTGCAGCTTTTTATCTAGTTTTCCGTTTCTATTCCACTAAATTCTATTATGTATATATATATATATACGGTTTATATTATTGTTCTATTAATTCACGTCATCGTGATGTGAATGAATAGCATTAGATAATACGCGTGAGATAAAGAGTGAACATATTATTATTATTACAAATAGCTTTGTACAAAAGAGTATAAATTATGATTCCGTACAGAAAAAAAAAAAATATATTAAAGGAAATTAAAAAAAAAAAAAAAAAACGGATAAAAAGAAATAACAGATATTTCAATGTTTTTTAGTTTTTCAACCGACGTTGTAAAATAATCCTGATTAATATACATTTTGCTATACTTTCGATGACGATTTTTCAACGATAATTATTATGCTAATAAAATTTCCTGTTTCGGACACTCGGTATTGGCGCTACCGGATCTCGAGTTTCAAAGAATTCGTCTTAGACAATATATTTTTCTTCCGAATATTAACGTTTTACATCCACGCAGTGATGGTATCATATTATTATTATTATTATTATTATAATTATTATTATTATTATTAATGGAAGTCGAATACAATTTGAAATAATCAAAACACAGCGATCAAAGTCGTCAGACGTAAATATTGACGTAATATCTTCGAATACCGTAAACGTTTAGTGTTGTCAACCGTTATATATCATCGTTATACGTCGACGTTCACATTACTAAGAGATGTTCGTTCGTTTTGGGTTTCAGGTCGGTTGGTTGAAAGCAGAAGACCAAACCATACTCAGTCTACACGAACGGGTGGTGACTGAAAACCGGAGAATAGACATCGACGTGGATAATAATACCAATTGGAAACTGAAAATTCGACAGCTACAGAGGTCCGATAAAGGGTGTTACATGTGTCAGATCAACACGCACGTCATGAAAAAGCAAATCGGTTGCGTTGACGTTAAAGGTATTGTACAATTATAGTAATCTTCAAACGGGCATGTTTCAAAATTAGATTTTCGTATCCACCCGACAAAAATGTTGTTTGATGTGCGAGAGCGATTTACTGTTGATTAACTCGACGTATAAACGTGCAATGGTACACGCTTGCGTATCTAGTTAGGGAAAATATTAGCCGCATTTGCTGTCGTAAACCCAAAAAAAATTACTGTCGTGACGGTTTGAAAAATATAAACTTAGATTTCACATAAAAAGGAAAAAATGTATATGTCGATATTATATTTTAAGTAGTGTAATAATCCGGAACGAAACCGTCGAATAAACTACGTTTTTGATGGGATATTAATATTATAACCTCGTACATCATCTATTCACTGTTTTATTATTCTTACGTGTATACTTCTTCTAACAATAAAAACACACACGCCATGGGAAAAACTATGATCTTCATAATAACATAAAAACATATACAAGTGACATAATTATATCGACATTTTGTTTAGAAATCCATATTTTTCTATCTTTATGTACTATCGTATATAAAGTACTTACACCATTTGTAACTCAGGAATGGTTGGATCGATTTTGATGATCTCTGATTTGTTGGATTCGTCTCCGCTCCAAATAGCAGAATAGTCATCATTAAAATATATCGGAAATGTTTACGTAAAAAAATAAACAAACTATTAATGTAGAAAGATATTATTTGATTAATTTAATAACCGTATTAAAGTTACGTAATTATATTATTTGTCCCATTTACAGCACGCTTTAATGGGTCGTCGTGAATTCACCAAAAATAATAACGCCACGACGGATAACGACGGGATTCCCTGTAGGAAATGAGCAAGAACGACGGCCGTACATTATTGCAACCAATAATAATCCGAGTTTGCTTGACCTGAAAATTATTTTTAAATCATGGGAACGTTGTCGTCATCGAGTGCATTTCCGAAATCCCATGTAATAGTTAAATTATTTCCTGTAAATTTTAAGCTATATTAGTTGTAACTTGAAGATTTCATAAAACAGAAAAAAAAAAAAAATAATAATAATAATAATAATAATAATAATGTTTTTTGGAAAAAAAAAAATCGCATGAGCTACCATGAATGGCCGTTGCACTACCTGTTCGATTGACCCGAAAAGGACGCACAACCTCCACAATCGTCGCGACAGTGAGTTTGCGTTCCTATCCCAACGACTTTGTTTTAGGATCATAAGGTGAAGAGTATCAATCCAATTGTAACCAAGCAGCAAAATACATCAAAGTAAATGTCTAGCCCACCCGCCATTGAAATAACATACTTGATTTTTGAAGTTTTAATAAATCTGTATTTTATTTTTATACATATATTATCCTAATTAACTATTGAACACGATAAACTTGTTGTATTCATTATATTATGTTAGTTAAAAGAACAAATTAAGTTTGGCTAAAAGGTACCGCTACATTAATTCACTGTCTGTAGAAAGTCCATAAGGTCAGCTAGTAATATATACATTCAAATACTCTACTCACAGACCAAACACCGTACAGATAAAACTACTCTACCGATTCTCTTAACATTTTAATGTACTTATCACTGTATAAATATGTATGGACACTGCTGGATCTAAGCAATTTTACGCCCGGAACTAATAAAAATGCAGTGCCTTAACGAAGGTGAAAGTATAGGGTATGTTCATGACATTTTTTATTTTTCGTTAACTTAAGAGCACCCTTATACAAACAGCGCTTGGGGCAAATATACCCACTTGCACAGCCCCTATATTCGAAACTATGTATAGATGTACAAAAAAATATTTTTTTTTTAAAAATCACATTTTCAAAGGTCGATATATTTTTTATCTCTGGGCTAGATTTATTCATGATTGAATTTTATTATTTTACTGAAATATTTTATTTAAATTATTATGTTAATTTTACCGGTAAGAATACGCGTACTCACACATACATAGACATATATATATGTGTGTACGATACAAATAAATAAAATCAAATATCTATGTTTTAGTTTAATTTGTTTTGATAATTGCACGAATTTAAAATAATGAAATATCTCTTGTATAATACTTGTAATACTAGGTTAGTTTTTCGATTTTTAGTATAATATAATATATTATATGAATTCATAATAATACTGTTATTTTTTACCATAAATGTATTTTTTCGAAAATGTACTTCTAATGAACGTGCCATGTCACCACTGCATTTAAACAATTAGTCAATCTGATCATCATCGTCAGTAAAATTATAGCTCCATTTCAGTATTACGAGTACCATAAATAAATCATCTAAGAAGTTCTTATACCAAAACAAAACATGAAACAGTTATAACTTATCACAAATCGTACCGTGCATATTATTTAAATTTAATTTCGAGCCACTAACGTTACTTAATCTCATCGTTTTACGTTAGTAAATGAAAATCTGGCATTCTCCTGATGCTGTTTTTAAATATATTTAAATGTTTAAGATTGAGACACTGTGATAACAATTCAAATAGTAACAGCACTGACCAACTAAATGAAATCATCAAAGAGATCATAAAAAAATAGCTATTACAAAGGGTTTGGTTAGGCTTATCGCAAAACGCGAGAACTTGTTAATTTAAACTTTATTTTTGAAATTCAGTAAATTTGTTGACTAAGCATTTTCCCTCTACGTAATTATATTTGTAATTCTTATAAACGATTCTTGCATGTTTAAGGTTGAAAATCGTTTAGTGAAGACATTTATACAATAACTAAAACCAGTGTTAACAAATTCTTTCAGAGGGCTATACAAATAAGATTTTCTTGACTGGCCAAGAATTTAAAATTTTACTTTAATTTTATAGTATATTAAGTACAAACATTTTAAACTTACATAACCACAGCTTTTGTTGTTAATCATAATATACAAAGGGCATTTTCTTCCTTCGTGGTGGCAAACCAGTACGAAAAGTGAAACTGGAGTGCTGAAACCGATAACTGTGGTGCATTTTGACACAGTCGCTTATTCATGCCCCCCCCTCCCCGTAAAAGATTATTGTGATCTAACAAGTTTTTACTCAAGTAACTCTTTTAGGAGTATGTGTGCGCGTACCCGATGAAAAAAATCAAACTTAAGCCATCGAAAATGTTTGTTCACCGAATAAGCCGTGTCAGGTAATAAGGGTCGTGCATTTCTACGAATTTTCAAATACACGTTCGATCTAACCGTATTTACAGATTTCCAGGAAAGAAAATTACTATCCGTTCCGTTGTAGAATTTGATATATGGCATAAATATTTAATTACGGATAAAACATATAGCTTCATAATAAATGTTATCATTGGGCGAATAGTTATTAAACACTCTTTAGTTTTATAATCTAAAAGACTAGATATCTAATTGACTAAATAATTTTTGTTTTTAACCTTAAAGTATTATGACCATACTAATTATTTACAGTTTTTTAGCATAAATATATATAATCGTACCTAATGTATGATCATAGTCAACGTCAAATTTATAGGACTTCAATATATTTGTAATTACTTTGGCTTTATGTGGTTTTCATTATTTTAATTTTTAAAAATAAAACTGATGTAAGTACAAATATCTGATATTTTAGGTTGCGCTATAAAAATACAATATTGAAAATCAATTTACTCGTATTAATTTATTTTACTGACAAACTAATAGTTCTTAATTATTTAATCATCAATATTTTCATCTTATTATCCTCGGCAGATGTAAGTATACTATGGTTCATAGATCAGTATATCGACCACACATGTGCACGTTAAATTGTATTTCAACCGAATTAATAGAGCGATCACATAAAAGTCATTTCTCTCTGACGATGGAAAATATTCATGATCATGTATAAATCATACAAGCACCTCGGAAATAATTTAATGAAAATAAATTCCTCTTTTGTAATATCTGTTGTGTAAACATGCGCCAGACACGAACCATACACGCTGCAGTGCATCATCAAAAATTAATACTGATCATATTAATTATTTGACAGTAATTATTACGGGTTAGTACAAAATGAAACGAACTACGGATCTTACGCGTAATCGATTTGAATGTAAACAGACGAAAAATAAATGCAATGTTTTGGAAAAGCGGTCGGAAAAACGAAAAATTTATCATATTTAATGTCGTTGTATAAATAGAAAAATATATTACCAAGATCGGCGCCACGAACACGTGTTCAATTCACCCACGGAGTGGAGGTAATAAACAATTCGTGGTCAACAACGCGACCAGCACATGTTGTCCAATCGAAATAACAGTTATTTTTGCTCAAAGTTATCTCTCTTTTGTGGACCACAGGTTTGGGTTAAAGTTTAGTTCGCAATTCTTGAATGGCGAATGGAAAAACTGGAAAGCAATTCTCTGGCAAATATTTTAACTTTCAAAGAGATCTTTTGGCACGTACTCGAAACCCATTTCGGCGAAATTACTGTCCAAGTTTTTGTTTGAATTTTATTTTTTGTCTCGTCCCATGAGGTATTCGGTGAGTTTAACTTCTAAAATTTAATGAACTTGATAAAGACGGTCTAAGTTACATACTTAAAGAAAATTAAAATGTTTACAACCCATATCAGTATGTGCGTATGGATGGAAGGTTAGGTATACTTCAGTGACATTATGCATATTTTGAGTATAATTTATGTAATCGTATTATTTTCGGCTACACAATGATTGCTTACATTAAAATATTTCAAAAAATCAAAATACACTTTTAATGATGTTATTTTAGAATATACGTAAGAACTATTAACAATAACAGTACGGTAAGATGTAATTCAACGCAAAAAAGACATCACATCGTGTTAAATCCATTATTATGAGATATTTAATTTAAATAGTACGGTTAAAAAATATCCATACGTAGATTTATAAAAATAGTTATTGTGCTTAGATTATACTTATTAATAATTTATACTCCGTGGTTAGTCGCTAGTAGCCTGTTCTCTGATTTACGTTATTTTTTTCGTTTTAAGAATATAAAATAAAAAACGATCTTATGCCTACACCGTATTCATTTCCATACTTTCGGTAAATACAATTATCTTACTCGAACGTAGTACTATACTTCTCTGTAATAAGGAAAAAAATATCAAACATCACTTGAATGATTTTATTCGAACATTAACAGTTACAATGTATGAATTCCAAATGCTATGGACTGTAGAATACGGAATTCGCAATCGACTATTGATAATTCTTGTAAATACGAGTATATTAGTTTTTATAACTTTTCGTGTTAATTTAGGTACTAATAAAACTTGAATTCGGCATTCAACTTAAAATAGTTTAACTCTAATATTTTTAATCTCATATTTATACAATTTTAATCGAGAATATTGTGCATACATTTTCGTTTATTATGTATTTCTCATATTTTTTTCCGTAAATATTGACGAAATACGATGATTCTGAAAGAATATTTCGACAATTCAGTCTTATGATCATATTTGAATAATTTTGAATGTCAATCAATAAATAAATTTATTGATCAGATAGAACCGCAGAATATCTGCACATTTTAAGTGTCGAATAAAATTGATTTATAGCATTCAATGACTACTGTTCATATCATAGCAACACGGTAAAAAAAAAATTTTTTAAAAAAAAAACATTAAATTCATAGAAGAAATTTTCCGAATTCTACGTGCGCTAAACTGTTACTGTTATGGTACGCGTAGTCCCGGCTTTGTCCGGTTTATACTATTCGAGAAAAAGCAAAATATTACGTACAATGATTAGAGCGAAATAAAGTGTTTTTATTTCAAATGTTTATCAAGACGAACGCTTTAAAATACCTCGGATCAGCCTTGTACGGATTACGCGTAGAGCATATCTCTGTTGGAATAAGTCTGAACACCGAAGTCGCCGGGGAAAAAAAAATATTTGTATCGTCAACGGGAAGTGATAATAATAATAATAATAATAATAATAAACTCTTCAGTAGTAAAGGTTTGCGTATACGAGCGTTTACCGACGCCGCCGCCCGCACTGAACGGGTGTGCGTGGGTGCGCACGTTGCTTACACGTAGTCATAAAGGGAAGTGTCTGAGGACCGGATAATCTGTTAAACTTAAATTATAGATGTTATTACGGTACGGAGTGTAAACACGGTCGGGCGGCTTCCTGTTACTCGCGTTTGTTCTCGAAGTTCAAACACAAGCACACGCGAGCGAGCTTATTTAAATTCTCTGTTTACCGTACGTGATGAAACTGAAATTAACCCACGTGATTTTTCGTCCCCGGGTCCGCGTCGGGCGACACCTTTTCCGAATACAATATTATCGCCTGGCTGGTCGCACGGTCCCGACGATCATAAACGCGGTACGGGATGCGTATTCGACGCGGTTTCGATTCGTTTCCGTTACTCGCACGACGCCTCGGTGCCCGAAACCGAAACGCGCGTACCGTCGCGGACAAAACTCGAAATTATGTATTCTAATGTATTCAGAACGAGCGAACGGTTTTTTTTTTTTTTTTTTTTTACCGTATGCACGCGCGTATAAGCATGCACAAGGCGCTGAGGATTTTTTTTTTTATTAAAATATCCGTTTTACATATTTTTAATTTAAAACTTTCTGCAAACGGATGCATTTATATATAAATCTGCGAACAAATAAAACGAATATTCTTATGCGCGCGGACGAGAAAAAAATACATCCTGTACCGTGTAAATAGTTTGAAATTAACATATTGTATCAACGTTACCCCGCGCACCCTGTGAACGCGTTTACGTGTTCACTACTATGCGCAGTCTTTTTGAAATGTATCAAATTTGTCAAAAAAGCATACGCACGTAAAAATGTGCGTATTCGATTAATAAAAATGCATATCCATTATGAGAAGTAATATCCGTTGAAAGGGGGGGGGGAAGGAGGAAACTCTGACTATGACCATAAATAAATAATTTAAACAAAAAAAAAAAAAAAAAAACAAGGAACACAAGTCGCGCACTGAAGCGAACCGAATTCAAAGCTATTCGCACCGTTTCGTAATGTTATATTTTGACGAGGTAGCATAAAACCAAACGCACGTAACGATTTCTTGCACTTTTGTGCGCGTAAAAAACTTGCATACAAGCGTTAATATTATAACCTTTTCAGTCGTGCGTTTTTTTCGTGTGATATTATTGATACTAGTAGTGCTTTGTCGTTGCTGTCGTTCGGGTTGATTTCGTCAATTTCGCAGAAGTACACGACGTTATGCTGCCGTTATCCGCATGCCGTGTTCGACCAATTGGTACGATGATTGTAACGACCATCAATTTACGGTTTGAGTGCCAAATTTATTTCATTTCCTGTACAATATGAATATAGACATGCGTGGACTTTGTTCGCACAGTAGGGGGCACAAACATAAGAAATTTCCTAACCGAACATCCTAGTATTAAACAATAATCATAATAGTTACAGCACAACAGTAATAATAAAAGGAACCGATAAAAAAGTTTAAAGTTTTAACTTGGACTATTTATAATTAAAAAATGTAGGAAACATATATATATATATATACGTTTTCCAACTCCTTTCTTCTACCACAGGAGTAAGACTTTTGAAAATATTAATTAAATCGTCAATCCATTTTGTTATCCTTAAATATAATAGATTATCTCGAATATAGTTGATGTACACTGGTTTTGTGATTATTTTTGTTTACAGTCATGAATAATTATTATCACAACACAAATGAACCTAATATAAACAATTTTTCAATATATATTGTATGATTGTATTTCAAATGTATATAATGAAAATATACAGACTTAATATTATGAAGTATGAAGATCGAATTTATATTTTAATTATACCATTGTTGAATTATATTTATTATAAAAAAAAAAAACCATGGTCCACAGAGAGGGCCGTGGCTTATATTTAAGTTTAATCTTTATCATTATATTATGATTAAATAATAATTACTTGCTGTGTTCGATATAATTAAATAAATCAAAAAAAAGTACCGTTTCGAGACACATTATTATTAGTATATTAAAGTTTTTTGAAAATTCTAGATTCTTAATTTGATTTTAATGTAATTACCTTTTTTTTTTGTAAAAATAACGGTTGTTCTTGGTTTATTCATTTATTAATTTATTTTTATTTTCATTTTTCTCTATCTCTTGTTTTCTTCCTCTTATTTATAAATATTTTATTTAGTCATAATTGTTGAACTGCAATAAATTTAATACTGAAAAGTGATTATAAAAAAAAAAAAATATTTTCCGCAATTCAGTTGTGTTGAAAATTATCTTATTGTATAATCTATGTCGGAATATAATGGACATTGAATTAACAATATAGTTTATAATATTTTAAATAAAAATCACATACAATACAGTTGTTATCTGAATATTTTTTAAAGATGGGTTTTTAATCATCGCAGTTATTATTCGTTTTTTTCTTTATGATTTTGTTGTAACAACATTGTTAATTTACTTAACATTTTAAAAGACGGTCAATATTTATTGTCCTGATTTCTGGTAGATTAAGATTACTTCATCACTCGATAAAATATATTTTAATATTCAGTAAAGTAAACACAAACATTTTCAATATGAAGTCAAAAAAGTTATTTTTAAAAATAGGAGATAAAAACTTCTTACTTCACTCTTAATATTATTTAATATGTATTGTTGTCAGTGACATGTGTATTTTACAAAAATAATCTTTTTGCTTCTATTTTACTATTTTATAATAATAGTTTTAATCTAATTTTTTATTGATAAAATGTTTCTATTTTTTTTTTTTAGTTCCACCAGATATCAAAGACGAAGAAACCGTTTCTGATATAACAGTAAAAGAAGGAGAAAACGCTACTCTAGCCTGTAAGGCCAAAGGCAACCCATTACCGAGAATTACCTGGAAACGAGAAGATGGTCAAAAAATCACTATTAAAAACCAACCGAAAAAAACATTATGTAAGAAATTTGATAACATTAATTTAGTTAATTTTAAATAACATATTTTGGAACATTAAAAAATACAAATACGCCGAATGAAATAAAAGTATCCGATTAAACTTTGAAACTGTCTATAAATCGAATGATATTTTATCGAAAACATTAAAATTTCTTTTTTATATATGATGTTAAATTCAGATGAGCATTTTTTGAACCAAATAAAATATTTATAAAATTGTACGTGTGCAGTATATAACATATCATGTAAATGTACGCGTTTAAATTCGTACGAATCACCTTTACATTTCAAATCAAAAATTATACAGAATTAATTATGCGTGCTCGGTATTTCAAATAATTTAAAATACGAATCACGCATTTCTGAAGGAATAAAAATACGAAATATAATCACGTCTTATAATACATAAAGCATCGCAGTACACATCAGTTGCACCTCAGTTGCACTCGATTAAGTCTTGATTGTACGACTCAAATAGTAATTAAACCACTTTTATATTATGATTTGTTTTAGTTGTCTTGTTGTACTTAAACTCTGTTTGAATGACAAAGTTTATATTTGTTCAATCAAAATATTTGTCAACGCACTCTTTGCTGAAGTTCACTGAACGAGAGATTTGCTATCAGCTAGTGTGCGCAAGCAGTTGTGTTCTCAAAGTGTGTAATAATATAATAATATTCGTTACGCTGGTCGTCGTCGGACTAATATGTTGGAAAGGGTTTTAGTGACAGAGATGAATTCCGCGGTGTAATTGCGGTTTTTTGAGTTATGAGAACAATGTCTGGCGCGAGGATCGAGGAAGAATTAAATTTGATGAGTGGAACAAGTCGCGAGGGTAATGAAACAGTTCAATTTCAATCTGAAACCCACTGACATGTCTGCGGTTTCCGCCGCACTTCATTGTCACGTGATAAACGCGTGTAATTATATTTAAATAACGATGCATCTTCAACGTATTAACGTAACACGGGGGTTGCTAATGTTCTAAAAGTTTTTTGAAAAAAAAAAAACGTTTCAATAATTCAACCTGGCAACCTTGTGTGCTTTTTATGTCTTTCGAGTAGTTTATCCATTCGAACACTTGCGGAAGATTTTAACGGGTAAGATATGTCGTTTTAATATATATATCGATGACAAACCAGTTTTAATCGATTTACTACATCAATGGTAATTTACAAACATGTTATCAAATGCAAAATAGAATAACTAATGTCAATTAGATATAGACAACGCTAAACGCGTTTAATGAAATACAAATTTGTTGAAAAATAAGGATAAAAAAGTACAAATTAAATTCTCTATAGATTTGTTCAATACAATTTCTTATTAATTATCAACTGTAAAGTTTTATAAGTATAATAATTGTATGAGTGGATAGAAACCAACCTTATCTTTGTGTTACTCATAAATCCAATTTATTATTATATTAAATAATCTGATAAAATATTTTAACAAGAATGCTTAGACTTTGACAATTTTGAATCACTAATTCATAAATTATAGTACATAATTTACCTAAATATGTCTTAATTAATCTTCACTTTAAGATAAAAAAGAAAAAACAACCGTGAAAACGATCGTGTTTATGCGTTTGAAATGTAAAAGCTTTTTTTTAAAAATACCAATGGAGCTAAATCTCCTGCATTTTTTACTCTATACAAAATAGCTTTGGTATAGTATACAATTTGAAATCCATTTATGGCTTGAAAGCAAAAAAGAACAAAATTATTTATTTGATCTAAATAAATATTAACGTGGAACAGGCAAAACTTAACATTAGTTTAACGTTTTTCTTTTTCTTTCTAACCATTAGAAAATGCCCTTTTCGATTTTCTACCATATAAAAATTATAATGCGTAAAACTTTTAGAATATATTTTATATCGCAAAAAGTGTTCATAAAATAAGAAGAAAAAAACATAATTTTAAAAATAATACATTGTATACTTAAGTAATCATGTACAATATATATATATACAGTTCAATTTAATGTAATTTATGAATAGAATTTATTTTGAATTAAAGCTTTTACCATAAAAACTATTGATTTACCTACAGAAATAAATTACAGATATACTGCAGTCGCTGGACTTCGACCTGATGCATGACATACATTGTTTCAAAGACATTTAATTAAAAATTAATTTAATGGACTATGAAAAAAAAAAGAAATCTCGTTGTAGCTATAACGTTATGTGAAATATACGGAATACAGGATTCAGCAATAATGCATTTAATACTTAACTACGTACTGGTACTATGCCACATTATATTCATTAAATCATATTTTTTTTATATTCATTATATTACGAACTAAAGAAATTTTATTTAAAATATATCAACGCTATGCTCCGAGAAATTAATCAGTTATAACCCGTAATGTTTTAAAATACAATACTTAACGACAGGCAAATGATTTTGAATCAAGTTTGTAAAAATAAATATTTCAATTTGAATACACTTATTCGTAAGCTCATGGTAAGTTTTGCTTAATTAGTAATTTCAATCGTAAATATTGATAGGTTATTTATTATATTATGAAAATACAATACTCTTTAAGTATTAACGTTAAAAAAATATATGATTTAAAGTCTTGGAAATATCGAACGGTTACATTTTTTTTCTAAAAGGTTTTCTGCTAACTCGTCAACAGTCACGCCGTGTCGAGATCACGCGTAACTAGATTTTGATAAATAACTATTTAAATACCAACAAAACAAAACGAAAATATTAAGTATACCGTAACAATGATGCAAACAGTAGTATTGTTCTGGATATTGATTTTTATATTACGTAAACATTTGAATGTTTAGTTTTAATATTCGATTTAAAAGGTGAATTGCGTTTTAAACACGAAAACCATTCAAAGGAACTGCCAACGGGCCACTTGATATTATTATACTACGATGGATGAAATATGAAAAATGCGAAGTTACAGAATGTTACAAGGCTCAGTGTTGACGAGCTCGGAAGCACTTCAATTAATTTACATTTTAAATAGAAATAAGTATGTTCCTACGAAAAGTGTATGAACGAATCGCTGCGTATTATACTTGCAAGGTACTGCGAAATACATTTACGACGTATATTATATATAAATAATATTTGCATTAACAACAAGATGGATTAATTAGTAATAAAAAATTAAATCTGTTATGAAAGTGTCACTACTATCGAAGATGATCACAAACAACGTACATATGAAGGCAATAAAATAATGAAACCCCCGTAGATTTTTAAATTCCAATTATGATATTAACAATAACAACACACGACGGACTATTCTCGCGCGAAGTTAACAAATAAAAAACTAATGCGGTCAATGATAACTGATACAGTAAAATCTCTCTCAATGGATTACTGTATATAACGAATACCTCTCTTAACGGACAAAATAATGATGTCCATGTAAGAAGATAGGCATTTCAAAGTATTTTAACCTGTCTATAACGGACTCTTTCTATCAAGGACACGGACAGTTTTTTTTTTCTCAGTACCTTGATAACGGACAACTATCTAAGTTGAAAATCTAATATATAGCAAACATGTGCACACTCTTATATATGTCGTGACCTGATGCCCCGCGCAACAACAATTTATTATTTTTTTTTTTTTTTTTTGGGTTTTAAATACGATTTTATTTGAACTCTACTATTGTTAAAATGGCTATGCTTTCCCGTTTACCTTTTTTTAGAACGATAAGCCTTGTCTGGGCAGAAAACGTCTTCTGAACTTAAACTCGAACAAAAAATGTTCAAAAAATCCCCTATCCACTTATTACATCAAAGTTATAATTGTCAGAAAACGTGTTTATAATAAATCAATTTTTAATTTGTACTTACTTTTAAATTATTACCGCACTAGCATTTATATAAAATATTAATATTATTCATAACATTTAGAGTAACAATTTAAAGAAAACAAAAATAAATTTTCAAACTGAATTTTTAAAGTATATTAGAAAAATGTATTCTATTGAAATATATTAAAGATAATCACTGTATCTGTTGTTACAGTGATTAATTTACAATAAATAAAAAAATCACTATTTTTGATAGGAGGATTTAGACTGAACTGACAAACCAAAAATGTGATACTTTCTTATTATATACTCGTATTACTGCTATTGTGGGCTCAGCGCATTTTTGCATAATCGGCACAATTTTTGTGTTACGTATTGTTCTATACATGTTCGTATCACGTAACACAGTTGCCGGTCTATTTTGAATACCGATTGGGACAGATTACACGTGCAATATCATCGGTTATAAAGTTAATTGCAATGAAAAAAGTATTAAGACCAGATATACATGTAAAACGTGTTATTTTCTTTGCAATATCACCACCCATTCCGTGTAAATCATTTAGCTGAAAATAAATAGTAGAATTTGTCCAGTGTAAAGTTTCTAGCGACTCATACGGAAGTTAATTGGTATTAGCATAACAAAGTAGAAAAAATTAAGATGATAATTAATTGTAATACAAAATATTTGATGACAAATGAAACGCGTACAGTCCTGCGAGTGGTTATTAGTTACGTCACGCGGTTAAAATTTATTTCGAAATCGATACACACGAATTGTGGCCAAATTATTTTTCTTCAGGTTCAATTGCAGCCCGAGTACATGCAAATTTTTATTTTTTTTTCAATAAAAAATCATACGTTTTAAGCAGTATATTCCTTCCCATTGTTAAACGAATTTAGGACTGTCCGCAACATAAGCACAACGGGTAGGTTTTCGTTTGTAATTTTATTATTAGTTTTATTTTAAATTGAACATATGCTTCACAAGTAGGGCAGCAAAACCAGTAAAGCGGCAAACGCTATTGGTGGTAGTAAAACTACGACTAAGGTGTACTTCGGAGTCTACATACACTACTCTGTCGTTATTTTTCAAAACAACTCGACATTGAAAACTATTTTGAACCACAAAAAAAAAAAAAAAAAAATCGATACGTTACAATGATATAAGCCTATACCGTAGGATACCTGGTTACCGTCGGTATCGAACGGAGAACGATGATATTGTATACAGGTTTTGTTCAATCGGATCGCAACTAGTCCGCGTCGAAAAAACAAAAAAAAAAAAACTCTGTCCTCGATTCGGATCAGACCTCTTTCCGTGGTGCTATCGACGCAACCGGCTCGTGCAGCTAGACGCGCGGTAAGACTGGCCACGCCGACGATGCGGGAGTCGAGTGCGAGATGCGGCCGTGACGGGATCGAGCATCGCGGCCACCGGGGAACGGGCCGCGGTTCATGCGCGGTAGGGACGAACCGTGGCCGGCAGAGAACGCGCGAGAACCGAACACGTGCACACCGGACGTGACGGACACAGTGCCGCCGAAATGAACCGATTGTTGCGGCACGCGGTTAAAAACGAATGGGTTCCGCACGTGCGTCAACAGGTGCCGGATACAAAACAAATAATAAAAAAAAAATAAACAAATGGACCTTATTGTTATTGAACACAACACTATATTAAATTAAAAACGTGGCAACGACCAACGCAATAGAACGAAATAAGATAACCGATACCGACTGAAATGGAACGGCGTCCGCGACGGCGTGAGTTTATAGCACGTCGTCACTGGGTACGGTGGATAGGAGACGGCTGGTCAGTTGTTGAATAATCGAGACAAGACGACGTACCGGTCCGTCTCGATGATTCTAGATAATTCGAAACTATTCCCGAACTGTACCTAACACCGTGCACGTACGGTTTGATTTCAACTGTTTCGTAATCACCTGTAACTGATCCCTCGCGATGAGGTTAGCGGCAAACGGATTGAATTGAACTAGTGGCCAAACGCGCATATCAACGAGATCGATTTTGAAGTTGGATAAATTCCACGGTAAACATTCTCTTCCGGCGTATCGTTTACCGTAAAACCGTACACGGTAATAACAACATACACGATTATTATGACATGTTACGGAAACCGATTTGAAAAAGCAAAAATTCAAACATTATTTTTTTACTTCAATGATGAACGCACAAAAAATGAGTTTCGTAAACACATCACGTCGAACATTAATGTAATGTAGCACTGTTATACGCTCACCTTTCTAATTCGTTCACATATTTTGTACAGCTTCCAGGAATGTCCGCATGAGCGAAGCCGCAAACGGAAAACGATCAGTTTATTATAGTTATTCTGTACGTATCTTTTTCAAATATCAAACATCAAATATTTTTTGAAATAATTTCGTATAATGTTTGTTATTAATGCAGATAAAATTAGTAACTTATACTAAAAGATTTTACCACGCATTGCAACGTTTTGAAAATTGTCGATATTTTAAATATTTAGAACGTTATTAAATGCTATCGACATCAGAAATTTATTAGATATAAAATATATAAGATATTAGAAGTTTAATTAATTCAATTCCAAAACGTTTGTATTGGTTTCGTAGTCTTGATGGTGTTTTGGTTTATTTAAATAATTGACTCAATGTTTAACAACCACAACCAATGGCCAAGTAGACCAAAATTAATGAATATAAAAGTCATTCGATTTGGCAATAGTTTCGCGGTGGTCTTAACACGAAAACAACGCAATAATGAAATAATAATGTTATGCAATCAATAAGATTTTAACGTAAACAAAAATAAAAAAACTTTTTATGTAGTAAATACTACTTAATTATTTTAAAAATATTAAATGTAAAATCGTATTATAATGGATCTTATATTGTACTCGATATAATATTCATAATACAAAATATAATTTCGTTTTTTTTTTTTTTTCGTGATTTTATTTATTTTAAATTGGTAAAAATTCGCAATAGCATTTTTTAAATTTAAATATCGTGTTAACTATTATTCTTTTTAAGTCACGATATTAACTTGTTGAAAGATATCTCAAACAACCAAAGGCGCTTTGTTAAAATTCAATTATACTTAACTGTGTTAGAGAACATCTGGATTTTCTTTTTTTTTTTTGCATTTTCTTAAATAAGTAAAATTATGGTAAGTGTAAACAAGAATAAGTTTAATAAAATGTGTTGAAACACTTTAAGCTAGGTTCATAGAACCGAGAAGTATGTCAACAGCTGTTTTAGTACAGTAATCGTGGGATGTGCATGTGCAACGATTTTAAATTATAATTAAACATCATAATGTATGTCGCATAGCTACAATAAAGTATATAATATTTAACCTTGTAAAAATAATATGTTTTTTTTTTTATTACAAGGGAAACTGAAAATATTTGAAAAATGTATTATTTTTTTTTGTTTCAATAATGTAATATAGATTCAGTTATAAATGCTTATAGATATATTCTATGGAAATTTAATTATATTTGTGTTATTTTTGCTCCATATCTATGTAGTTGTAACGTATTACGTAAAAATGATTTATTAATAATTTACCACTAAAAATAAAATAAATTTACTATTTATTATAACTTGTTTTTTTTTCGTGTATTTTCAAGCACTACTGACATTTATAAAGTTAAAAATGTATTTTAAACGTGAATAGATTATAGAAGAAGCAGTTTCTTAACTGCACCTCAGAGGGTTTAATTCATAAAAGAAATGTTCATCATCCTGCAGGATACATAGTATATTTAGTAATTTTAATAATTTAATATTTTCTTTTTTTTTTTTCAATCTTCATCAATTTTTAAAAATATTTATGAATATCGATTAGATGTAATGAAACGGAAAGTTTGTCTTTATTACTCTAAACTTTGTTCGTTTTAATACTTAACTAAGAAGTTTATTAGTACGAATTTATATTCGTGTTTGGTTATTTCATATAAAATTTATCAGGATACTCAGGTACTTGATGTAATATAATTATTAATAATATACTGTTTAATAAATTATAAGGATTGTATAAAATTAACTTAACATGGTTAATTATTTCAATTATAAAAACGTATTCGGTATAATGGAAAAAAATGTTCAAAATTATAAAACGAAAAATAAAATCATTAAAGATATTAAAAAAATATATATTTAATGAGTTTTTTAAAATAATAAGTCAATAAATCAAACATAAGTTACGGTTTGATTAAAATTAAATAATTTTTTTTTACTAAATTAATGTTAACTCTTGAAAAACATTCATTAATAGTACTTTTAATAAAACTATCTATTTGAATTCTTTACTAATTCGTTTACAGGAGATATCTTCAATTATTATAAAGATTTAAAATGTATCGAAGTAACTGTATATTATCGGTAATGAATAAAAGTTTTTTTTTTTATAACTAACAGCCATGTTAACTATCATATGTTTTTAGAAGTTTTATTTGCGCTGAACGAAATTCAAAATGTGTCATAAATAAATGTATAAATATCTATATTCGATGTCTTAATACGTATACCTATACACATCTACATTTTTTTTTTTTTTAATCTTATGATCTTGCATCTTATCAAGTCAGATGTAAATTTTGAACACGACAAAAAAAAATGCTATTGAATTATTCATAATTAGTGTAAGACCTGATTGTGTTCGATAAGGATAATTTAATGTTATATCGAAACCTTCAGGAAAATCAACTAAATAATCAATTACAGGCATAGAAAGAAAAGAAAATAATGATATTATTTCAAATGCAAAAGTTCAAGCATAAAAAATGAATGAAAATACATAAGAAACCACTCTGTAAATAAATATGGGCCGGAATTTAAAGATTGTCAATTGAAGTTTTTCCGTACAAAAACGAATCATTGCGTGTATTCCTATCTACAGCTATAACAATATATCATAATAAAACAATGCTTCTCGTAATGTAGAAAACGAGCTCGAATAATAACAACAGCAATAATAATAATAATAATAACAATGATAATCGTATATTATACTATCGTACATTCAATAATCACTATGGCTATGACCATTACCGTCCGTTCCGAGTGCACAATGGTGAGTGCAATTTGCATAATGAAAATATTCTTATTGAAATAAGCTGGCGGAACGTTCTAATTCAATGTATTTTCGCGTTTATATTTTATTAGATAATTATCGAACGAACGCGTGAACAGATCGATTTACATTAAGAGCTGTACAAAAAATATGTGAGCAATGCGATACGATATCGATTATAAAAAACAGTCGATGGTTCAACCATTGATAATATATTGATATTGGTCGCTTGATTAGAAAACAAATCGTTTCATCTTCGTCGTAAATATGTATTATAATTATATCGGATGTAATTGGTATGGACCGCTTTTTCCGGTAGCGGTCGACAACGGCGACTCGTGGTTCGAACCACGGAACGATCGCACCACCTAATGAAATTAATAAAAAGAAGAAAACAAATTGTTTAATTTTAATTTTAACACGTTAAAAAAAACAACAACTTTTATTTAACAACATTTTTCGAATAAATTTTATAATTATTTTAGAAAATTTTATATATTTTGTTATGTACGTTTTGTCGTGTACAAACATAAAATTTGTTTCCTTCGGATACCAGTTATATATGTGTAGTGTGTACGCATGCAAACACGAGAATTGACCAATGTGTACGACCGTCAACGTCGTCCGTAAATAAATTACAAATTACTATATCAAGTAATTTATTTTTAATATTAACTACGTATACACTCGTTGTTCGTTCTCGGTCACTATTGTTGTATCATCACTAAAATACAGATGATACCTAACACCTAATTTAATTTAATTATTCTTATAAAATTAATACATGGTCAGCAAACTCACACATACAGATATCACCTTCAGAAAATGCTGACCAGATAGATGGCCATAGAATGAAACGTCCCCGGAAAGACGTGATGAGGGTTCGTTCTACTGCCATCGATGCGGAGGACGGAACGCTGCCCGATTTACGAGTAAAATGATCGGTCATTCTTTTGTTTTTGTATTAATTATAATTTTCGTTGTCTTTAATTAAAAGGTTTTGATTGTAATTGTAAAAGGTGTTCATGTTTAGTGATTTTTCTATTTTAAATACTTTGTGTGAGTATATGAAAAAGTTGGTACACTTACAAAAAGGGTACTAAAACTACATTGTATTTCAAACCTCAATCCAGTGCTAGATCTTATTCTTTGTCAGTTTGAGGGGAGGGTACAATATTGTTTAGGTGAAGATTAACTCACGCTCGAAACATCCAGTGATCTAGATCTTATTCTTTGTCAGTTGTTTCGAGTGTAAAATAACTTTATAGCCGTAAGGGAAAGAAAGCCTTTTAAAGAACCTGTTTTCGACTATCCTATTAAGCAGTGCTAGATCGTCTTCTTTGTCACTTTATAAGGAAGTCGTCCGGGCCAATTATTAGGTTTTTCCTCACGTGCTTCTTTAACGGTTAGAGTGTCCAACAACCGACAGATACTTTGTTTTTGTGGTGTTATACGTCAAGCCTTTGCGTAGCGTATACGACACTATTGTCCATTTATAAAAAATATATTAATAAACCAATTAGTGTACTATGATATACAACAAACGAAGTTTCATAATCGTGTACATGCGTGTTTCTGTACGCTTAAACTGCATTCTTTTTTACGCGTTTTAGATGACCAGCAGCGCCGTCCGTGACATTATTAATTTTTTTTCTATTCTCTACTGCGGCCTGCGATGAAACATAATAATATTATATTATACTGTAGAATCATTATTCATCGGCCATGTATATATATATATATATCTTAAGTTACTATGTCCAATATACTTTGAAAAAATAAATATTTAGGTTACAAAAAATAATATGTGTGCAGTGTATTATTTTATTACGTTCAATTTGTTAAACCTACGACTAGGGGTATTATATTTAAGGTTGAAACCTCCACCACCAGTACTGACGAGTCGCCACTAGCGATCGAGTTCCGCTCATAGAACAAACTACCAACGTCTTTAATAGACCTGCACTGTTCGAAATCATTATGGCGAAATTTACTTGGATTTAATTAATATTGTGCTTATTTGTTATTACAGACGAAAAGGTACACGGAGAACCATTGTTGCTCAACAAAGTAGAACGCAGTCAGATGGGACACTATTTGTGCATAGCGTCCAACGATGTACCACCGGCTGTTAGCAAGAGGATCACGTTAAATGTCAACTGTGAGTACATACACGGATTATTTACATAATATGCAGATAACATGTATGTAGAGAACATATATACATATATAAGCACGCTTTTATGCGAATCCATACCCACAGACACAGACACAGACACACACACAGACACACACACACACACACACACACACACACACACACACACACACACACACACACACACACACACACACACACACACACACGCACGCACGCACGCACGCACACACGCACGCACACAAAACACACATAAACTAGCATACGTCCACCGAAGGTCAAGTATGTTATAGGCATATACGTGCGAGCTGTTACGGTTCCTGTCGCCGACCCAGCAAACCGCAAAATCGTTATCAGGAAATTAATTAGACGATTTGAATATTGAATTATACTATACATGTACACGTAGTATCGGCATTCAAACGCACTTGGTGATGACGATTCGTCGGACCGTTGTTGACCGAACGGCGCATAATTCCCATAGCGACCCACTCGACCGACGTTCTCTACTGACGTAACAATACCGCGTGACTCCAATAACAATAATAATAATAATAATAATTATTATAATATGACAAAACGCACGCGGACTTGGCGATAAATAGTGTACATCCGGCATCCAAAATCGACTGCAAGTAAACAATATACGAGTTAACCGCGGTCGGGTGGGCGCACGGAATGGCACTGCGGACTTACGGTCGCGCGAAAATCGTGAGGACCGGTGTCTCGAGTCCGTCGTCCGTTCTTGAGCGGAGGGACGGACGAGGATAGTGAATAAAAGTGAGTGCTCTCGTCCTCGGGTCCCTTTCCGACTTTGTCGAGTGGAGATGGCTTGATGTAAGCCGGTTATTGACTAGTTAAATAAATCAACAATGCACCATCAAGACAAATAGTGTATAACAATTGTGCCGCCAACAACCACCACCACCACCACCACCAGGCCAGAATTGTAAAACGATACAACGAATACGATTTTATAGAAAGACATTATTTTCCCATACTACTGCTACTATTACTAGCGTAGCGGGTACCGATACTTAAAACGAATAATACATGGGTTCTCGATTCGCCCGATTTCCGAATGGAACGAGAGACAATCTTAATCAATAAATGTTTCGGAAATCGATTTTGGCATTGTGACATAATTACAAAGAAAATTAATTATTTAAAAATATAACCACTAAACACATGGAATATCCGTCATTAATTAATATTGCGTGTTTCTATTCTAATCTTGTTTAATTTAAAAAATAAAATAAAAAGATATTCATTTTATCACCACCATTCGGAATAGATAACAAAAATAACATCTAGATAAAGATAATGGATAAATATTATTTCTGTAGATGAAAAAAAAATCGACAAAAATTACTTTTGGTTTTTTTTTTATTTTATATTTTTTGTATTTTACATAAACTATTCAGTGGCATAAGTACATAACTAGAAATCTCCTAATGAGGGATAAAACACCATATACTATTTAGCCTTGCCTGTATACTACACAGACTCAGGAGAAGATTGAGCCTCTCGACAATCCTAAATTCGCCACTAGAACGATGAGTAAAACGATTCATCAATAAACAATTTCCTATACGATGCTTTTACTCGAATTCAGTACATATACTTTATATGAACCTATTTACTACTTATTAGTAAAATAAAAAAACCACATTATATATAACTGTTTTTAAACAACAGTCGATCAAAATTGATTTATAAGTAATAATCTCCAGGAACATAAAATTAATAAATGAAAATAATACAATAGCCAACAATAATTCACTACTGACCATTAATATGTATTTTATACTTTAAAACCGCTTTAAATATTTTCTATGTACCTTCTGTTTTATGACATTATTGTGGTTTTTAATTCTGAACAAAAGAATTTAAAAATGTATATAGCAAAATATTAAATAAATAAATATGCATAAAAAGTTATCTAGATAATTTGATACAGAAAATTGCAGTTATCATCTAAAATTAAAAAATGATGACCAGTAGATTTGAATCTGATAAGATAATAAATAATGAAACTTTCATCTAGATAAATGTATCTATTTAAGTCTCACACAGGCTATAACTTATATCATATTTTGTATTTAAAAAAAAAAAAAAACCTTAAGTCAACGGTGTTTTTCTTTTTTCGATATTTTTGAAAAGAAATAGAACAGTTAAAAACCTTTTTTTTGAAACTCATATTGAATCAGATATACATCACCGGTTGATCAACAGTCGATCACACGTCTTCGTTAAATACTTGATTTAGTATTTTTAAATATCGAGAAAAATCTTACTTTTAAAAGTTCAATAGTTTCAAATCGTCAATGTTCAAATAATTGTGATAAGAGTAAGATTAATTACAGTTAATTCTTTATAATTCAATTTGAGTAATTATTTAATAGATGGTTCATATATTTTAACCATACCACATCAACAATTCAACAAAATTTAATTGAAAAATTATTTGAGTAGCAAAAATGATGGTCCTTTTGAAAAATTAAAAAAGTTGATAATACCACAGGAAACTCTATAAGTGATATTAAAAATCCATAATTCTAGAAACGTAAGAATTTAATAATAAGATTTTTTTAAAAATTAGAACTTAAAGATATCCATAGTTTAAGCTTAAAGGGATAAGCATACCTAAGAAATCAACTTTTATACTGACGACTAGTGATACTTCAGTGAACAAATTCTAAACAAAATTTAAACAGTATTATCAATGAAAATGTAAAAATATATGTTACAACGTTAATAATTTAAGATACACTGTAACATGTTCATTATAATTATATTTGATTATACTTAAAATATTGAGTTAAAGTAATTGAACTTGTGCGCATGCGTTTGAAAACAAAATAACTGTACGTAGGTCGTAATAGAGTTATCGGTTTATTTTACACAAACGTTATTCGGTAAAGTTATATACTTTTGAGCATCAACAATTTCCGCAGCGTATCAATTATGCAAATATTAAACTTTGGATCTGTCCGTTTTTAATAATTGAACGTCCTTTGTGTTTGCGTTTAAAATGTCGCACTTAATTGTTTGCCCAGCGTAAACAATAATTTTTTTTTTTATTATTTTCTTTATATTTTTTGCCTCGAAAATATTTGCTCAACCGATTAATATTTATTCAACGAGTATATATTTTCAAACGCCATCAATGTATTACTTACCATCTTTCTTTTCTTTTTTTTTTTTTTTTGTATACTTACATAAAATAAGTGCTTGACTTCGTACCTTGTAAATCACAGATATGTTTATTATTTTCGGGTAATGTTTATTTTTATAATTTTCGTTCAAATAAATTATGAGTTTTTATCATAGCCTTCACATACAAGTATTTTTTTAAATATTTTCACAAGTATTCTATTCTATTGAGGCGAATACTATTGTTGTAACATTATGACCATTATATTTTTGTTTGATTTTGATTTGATTTAAATCACGTACCAGAAACTATAGTATTTTGTTATAAAACCCGCTCTAGAAATATTAGTGAATATTAGTAATACCCGTTATTTAATATTTTAATATAAATTCATAACACAAACATCGTATAACAGTATAACAGTATTAATGTGTGTGTGAAAATGGCATAACATTTTAAATTAAACCAAATTGTTATAGTAAATTTGATTATATGATTTATCATTATATCAATGGTATCATTGATATCAATACCACAAATAGTTTAAGTATTACCTTACATGAATAAGTTTGAACAAAACGTACATTTTATTTTTAACATAATGTAACTGCTCAGTTTACCACTTAAATGGATTTTTTCGTGGAAAAACTATTGGTTTACTTTTTTCCTTGTGATTTATTGCAGTTGCTCCAGTAATAAGAGTACCGAATCAGATTCTAGGAGCACCGCGCGGTACAAACGTACGATTGGAATGCCTCGTCGAATCGTTTCCCAATTCCGTCAATTACTGGTCCAATACTAAAGGAGAAATGATCCTTCAAGGGTAAGTAGTAAGGGATACACCATAATCTATAATCTTCGTGCAGTGGATATACTTTTTTAAAAATTAAAACTGTACAAGGTGTTTTAATTAAGTAAAAAAAAAAAAAAATCTTCTTCTAAAAGTAATATTCATTCAATCATTGTTTCTATAATATAAGCAAAAATATAAACAAATTTTATTCTCAGTCGAAGAATCGTCTGGTGTTTACACAGTTTCCAGCAGTAATAAATGCGCCGAGTAACATTTCCATTGATAAAAACTATCGTTCTAATTGCTCTACACTTGACTGGTTAAACTATTCGTGTTGTTTTGTAATTTATACATTATGTAAATCAGTTGGAAGTCGATCAACGTATTTGTTAACCAAACAAATGTCTTCGGGCGTTCGATCTATTGTTGGAAAATAAATAAATGATTTTATGCCAATAGTGTGCGGTGAAGAATGATACGAGTATTTCATCATCAGTTAGAGGAATTAAGATGTTCGAGTTGCTGCCGTCGCAAATTTCTCAAAATGTGCTTCACCCGTGTGCATAATTTTCAGCCATAAGATAGAGCCGTACAAAAATGCACAACATGTTTTTCGGGGTGCACAATCGTATAAGAATGAAGTTTAGGGCACTCTGCACTCGTTCGGATACTGAACGATATTATCATCACAGTCACCTGGTGTCTATCGGATCACGTCATGCAAATGTACGAGCATCGGCCGGTGAAATTGCTGTTTACCGAGTGATCATGATATTTTTATGCCCTCGTGCTGAGATTTGACGTTTGTAATTTATATATTTGTGAAAACGAAAACGTTCGCCATGGGAATACCGTTAATCAAAAACCAGATAGAAAAAGGTTTGGAAACAATCGCGCGCGTTTTCCAGTCTTAATTAAGCATTTCTTTGCCAACACTTGTTTTTGAAAAGGAAAGAAAGAGTAAAAAAAAAAAAAATCCACCCGGGAGCAAATGGAAGATGATCCGATTGCTCGTATATAATCTGTTAAACAAGACAAAGACGGCCTCTGAGCCACGGGGTGGGAATGTACATTTTTTTCCTGCTTTTTGTTTCTTATGAGTCGCTCAATAGCCGAGTCGAGTCACGTCGTGCACTTCTCACCATGCAATTAATTAGAACAGTCATATTTTGGAGATAACTGCCTGAGAGCGGCATAGTGGATTAGTTATCCAAATGGAATTTTCTGCCTCATCGATCATGCACAAAAAAAAAATATCTTCATGAAAAGTTTAATAAAAACATCTGTCAATATTCTGCATGAATGTGAAAAACAAACACGTAGAAGTTTTATAATTGCTTATAAATTAACATCGATTTTGATTTCTATATTTTTTTATTCATGATTTATGGAAAATGGATTACCTTTCGTGTCAGTAATAAAAATATTTTACACTAAATAAGTTTATTCAATTTATATATATATATGTATATTTTAAATATTCTTTATCAACCGAAATAAATAAATTAATAACTAATTTTTAACTACGACTGCATGGAATTTTAAATTGCATTATTTATCTTCTTATGAATCTTCATATTAATTTTATCATACGATAAAACAATAAAATACTCGTAGTATCGTATAAATTAAAGTACATTTTTCCATTCTTACATTTTACTTTTTCTATTGCTCAATTTTCAATAATATTAGGATTTTCCAATAAGAAATAAATAGATTATTATTTTAGTGATCACTGTATAAAATTTTGAATATTATTTCTCTCAAATATAAATGTAAGTAGTTTTCACTTTTAGAGAGACATTTAAAAAATACCGTGCATTATTCGTTATTTCAAATAATTTTAGATTCTGAACGGAGTGAAGAATGTATTGATTTTACAATGATGTGTTTTTTTTTTTTTTTTTTTTTTGTGTCTGTCGACACGTTTTGGGGCAGTAAAAATGCTTCGATTGCCTTATGTAGCAACTTTTCTGAAAGGAAAGTGAATCTATTTGGTACTTTGGGGGGTCAAAAGTTAAAAATTTCCAATATTTTTTAAATGCGACGGGAAAAACCATAAAAAAATTTGGGAAAAACGGGAGTTTTTACGCAAAACCAGTTTTTGACATAATCAAATTTTTTATTTTGCTATAACTCAAAAACTAATCGATGTAAATACTTGAAATTTTCACCAAATGTTTAGATAAGCGTTCTCTATACACCATTAAATTTTCAAAGTATTTTGACTTTTATTAAGCTATTTATAGACAATTGAAATTTTCAATATTTTTAAGTATTTTTTTTTTAAATAACGATAAAAATTTTTTGGCTGCCTAGAAAATCTTGAAAATTTAATACAAGGTTTCTTATAAGTTGTTCCTTAACTGATAAAAAAAAATCTAAAATCGTAAGTCACAATTTTTTTTTATAAGTGCTCAAAGTTACAATTTATACGAAATATGTAAAAATCACGATAATTTGCAAGTTTTTTTGTAGTTAAAAATTCATAAAATTTTTTCTGTTCATACTTAAGGTTCAAAATTTTAACACGAGGTTATGTATAAGCTACTCTTCAAAAATATTTAAAAAAATTTCTACCGAAATTAGAGGAAAAAATTTTATGACTGTTTGAAATTTAAATATTTACGAAATTGCATAAAATAGCGATTTATTCTCAAACGATTTTAAATATTTTTTATAATTCAAAAAGTATAAGTCGCAGATTTTTGAAATTTCTACCAGCTGTTAAGATTGGTATTTCCTTTATGTCATATTTTTTTCAAAATATTATATTGAATTTTAAGCCACTTATAGGCATTTAAAATATTCGATTTTTTTACATTTTTTTTTTATAATCGGTGATAAAAAAAATTTGGCTCGTACAAAATACTTGAAAATTTAATAGAAGATTCCACAGAAGTAGTTCTTAAAGTCATTCAAAAATTATTAAAATCCATAGGCACAATTTTTTTTTATAAGCGTTTGAACAGCGAATATTGACAAAAAATTACATGTAAAATATAATATACTGTATAATATTTTAGACTGACAAAGATATCGGTTTTTTTTAAAATGCTCTAACTCAAAAATGAAAAACCGCAACAACTTGAAATTTTCACCAAATTTTTATATTGACGTTCTCTATACATGGTTATGTTTTCAAAGTATTTTAACATATTTTGACTTATTTATAGACAATTTATATTTTCGATTTTTGTTAAATTTTTGTTTTTAAACATCTATAAAATTTAATTGATTGAGCGAAAACTCTTGAAAATTTTATACTAGGTTTATAATAAGTTAAACTTATCGTAACTAAAAAATATCGGTGATCGGTTAACTCAATTTTTTTTTATAAGCCCTTAATTCTCAAATTTGTATAAAATGTGTAAAAATCACGATAATTTGCATGTTATTTTGTAGATAAAAATTCATAAAATTTTTTTTGTTCATACTTAAGGTTCAAAATTTTAACACTAGGTTATCTATGAGCTACTCTTCAAAAATCTTTAAAAAAATTTCTACCAGACTAAGAGGAAAAAATTGTACGACTGTTTGAAATTTAAATATTTACGAAATTGCATAAAATAGCGATTTATTCTCAGACGATTTTAAATATTTGTTATAATTCAAAAAGTATAAGTCGCAGATTTTTGAAATTTCTACCAGCTGTTAATATTGGTATTTCTTTTATGCAATATTTTTTTCAAAATATTATATTGATTTTTAAGCCACTTATAGTCATTTAAAATATTCGATTTTTTTACATTTTATTTTTATAATCGGTGATAAAAAAAATTTGGCTTCTACAAAATACTTGAAAATTTAATCGAAGATTCCACAGAAGTAGTTCTTAATGTCATTCAAAAATTATTAAAATCCATAGGCACAATTTTTTTTTATAAGCGTTTGAACATCGAATATTGACATAAAATTACATGTAAAATATAATATAATGTAGAATGTTCTAGACTGACAAATGATATCGGTTTTTTTAAAATGCCCTAACTCAAAAACGAAAAACCGCAACAACTTGAAATTATCATTAAATCTTTATATTGACGTTTTCTATACATGGTTAAAATTTCAAAGTATTTTGACATATTTTGACTTATTTATAGACAATTTAAATTTTCGGTTTTTCTAAATTTTTCGTTTAAAAATAAAATATACTTATATAATATTTATAAATAACATTGTATTATATTCTAGACTAACATATGAACTCCGTTCAGAATCGTTATTCGTATACAATGATATCTATCATTGCATTCAAATTTAACAAATCCATTATAATAATGACCTATCCTATAAGCGAGGTGCACTCCACCCCTAACTGTACAGCAGAGCGAGGCCCATCCGGTTTTTTTTTTTTTACTTTGATTCTATGAAAACAGGCACTTGATAACAAAACAATGAATTGAATCGAAATAGGTAAAAATAAAAATAAATGTTGGAAAAAGTTAATATTAATAAATTTATTGTTGAAAAAATGGTTTGAATTTTGAAGTCAAAACGAAGGAAATAAGAAAATATATATAACAGCAAATTGTTGAGGATTAAAGATTTAATTGGTGTTAAACAAGATGTAATGGAGGAATAACATTTGAGAAAACAGAATTTTATATACAGATTTATATTAAACATTATAATAAAACAATTTTGAAAATAAATTTTAACTGAGAATCAAGCATTTTAATATGATGCCTAGGATGAGAAGTATATAAAACTATAGTCAAATAGTTATGTATAATCGTGTCAGGTAGATTAATTAAGGGGCAATTCGAATAAATTGAATAACATATACTTCTATTTTTTTTTTTCGAATTATAATGAAAAAGCTCTAATTGATCAATTTGATAACTAGAATAAATTGTTTTCGTTAGACAATCGATAACAAGACGAATTGAAATATAATTAACCAATTAGGGATGAATGAAGTAAATTAATATCAAGAAGTAATTCAATTATTAATTTCATCAAATTTAAAGGAAAATTAATTAATAAAATAAAAAATAAAAAAAACTTCTATGACCTAATTCTAGTTGCGTTATCTTTTCACTATTATTCAGAATTTTTGATTGTTACATAAATACGATGGATCAATTGTTGAGAGATAATTCAAAATACTTAATAAGAATACCAAATCGAACCGAATAATAAAAGGATTGGTGAAAAAGTTCAAAAAACCAATTAAACGCGCTAACGAGAAACCTACGAGGGGGTGATACCGATTTTCGACACAAAAGAAAGAAAAAAGTGCTACGAAAAAGGATACAATTAAGTGACTGTAACTAGGTATACACAGAAAGAGAGATGGCGATGGATACAAATGTTGTTGGAGACGTTTAGAAAATCGCAGTAGAATGGCACAGATAATGAGTACAATACGAGAAATATGTTGTTTTCGTTCAGTGGGGTCTCGAGAATTGGCGAAGTTCGCTGTAAATGAAGCCAAAACGGAAAAGCGTATAGAGGTTTTATAACAGGTAAACCGATGCAGGTACGACCAATTTACAGTTAATATACGCGGCTGATTGTTAACGAACTGAAAAATAATGTTTTTCTTGTTCGACGTCATGGCTATATTACATCTAGTTATATCACAATAATCGTATCATTGGTTACACGCAGAAAAATAAATGTATGCGTCGCCCGTCCTTCAAGCAGTAAAACCGAATTATATTTTTCAACGAAAATAGCAACGACAGACATTTGTTGTATAACGAGTATCGTATTATCATATTTAGAACACTATACGCATTGTTATTGAATGACCTGCGTAAAGGAGAAAATAACCACTTACGACGTGTGAATCGAAATTTAAAAATTTAAATCATCTTGGAAAAGATTGCGAACAATAAACCAACACTTATCGATTTGTACCGCATAATGTTATTACAGAATTCGGAATGTATTATAAAAAATATTTTTTTAAATTAAAAAACGGTCGGCTGTACACGAGTGTATCAAATTATTTTTTATTTTAAAGAATATGTGTAGAGCCACTAGTGTATTTTTATAAATACCATATTTTAACTTCTCGGGTCGTATTTCGTTGTTCGTCGATGATGAAATTCAAGAGAAAAGTAACAAGTTGTTTCAATGAATTTAAAAAAAATAACTCCAATACCTCACAACGATACGCACGCGTCACATTAGCTTGATTAAATATATAGTTTTAACGTTGGAAAAATAAACTAAAAGTGATTATTATTATGTTTATGTACTAAAAATAATTTTTAAAAAGATACAGGGACGTATAAATAGTATTCATGTATTATTCTTGAAACCAATGTAGCATGGTTCTTGAAATAATGATTTGCAGTAAAAAAGGTCAAGTGAATGTATCTGTTTATATTTCTGAAGATGGTTGATATAGTAGAAGAACCAAATTTCTAATTTTGGCAAGTTGAACGTTTAATGTTCTAATTAACGTAATAAAAAATAAGCATTTAAAACTTCGGAAATTTGAAAACTGCAAATGTCTATAAATAGCATAAACTTCACTAAAATAATGAAAATAATTAAATAAAATTAATTAAATGACTAATACCGTATAATGATAATTCGTTGATATGTCCGTTTTCGTCAAAATTTCATTTTGTAACATTTATAAATCATTTTTGCGAGTTTACATTTTTTTTTTTTACTTTATGTAAATCATATTAAATATCATTTACTTATGTTTTTATTTTCAATAAAACTAAAAACTTCACGAATACTTCACCACAAAAATATAGCGGATTTTATCGATTTTTAACGATTTGTTAAAATTTATTATTCAAACACTTGATTTTATTTTTTATATTTAGCTCAATTAATTTCCCTTTATCCCGTCAGTGATACATTTATACATTTATGAGGAACTTTTTACTCAATTTTAAAGATTTTGTCACACAACAAAACATTTTCTATAAATGACTCAAATAAAAAAAAAAAATATAAAAAAAATGGCAAATAAGAATTCATAGAAATATATTTTCGAAAGTATTATTCATCATTAGTTGCACTTGAATAAAAGAATTATACAATTTACAGTAGATTTAATGTATTCTATTATATATTTATTTAAATTGGAGTAGACTTTATTGTCCATTTTGTGGTTTATATCTAGATGTAATTATAACATATCATTATATCAACTATTGTCAGAAAAAAAGAGCAGTATTTCGTTCTTGACCAATTAATAATCTTGTTTTATTGTTTGTTTTTGAGTTTTGAATTTCTCATATGACTTGTTATAAAACAAAAATAGTGGTACAACAATTTCACGATGCCGTGAATTCATGTATTGGTGGAGAGGTCAACTGTCGCAATAGTCGGTTTTTCCCAATATCCCATTACCATGATTTTATTTTTTATCATTATAATAAGTAGTTTTATAACTATCCATTCCAACTAGTATTTTCTTTCTATCGACCAATACGTACAATGCACAGACTTCAGACAGTAAATGTGTTCCGAGAAAATTCCAATCAGACTTCCAAAACGAATGTATACCGAAATAAGATGGCATATTACTTTGTAAACGCCGATACTGGTAAACATCTATCGCATTCCGTTGGAACTCATTAGATGAAAATAATAACGAAACACGTGTGTATTTGTTTTTGTGTGTGAGAGTGTGTGTGTGTGTATGTGCATGTATTTGTTTGTTAGTTTTCACATAAAAAGAAAAATCTACTAGCACATAATATTCTACTAAATTTAATGGACATTTTCACCTATGAAATTTATAATAAAGAATAACAATTGGTAATTTCTGTATCATAAAATTGTATTTTTAAACATCATCGAAATCAAAATAATTGACAATAATATATAATGGACATATTTCTTATGTTTGATTATACGTTAACATTCTATTGGATTACCTTTAAGTTCTAAACAATAATATGCATTTCCATTACATTAAAATATACACACTTCATTATTTTATCTAAGATTTAATAATATAATATAATGTTAATACTTCCGGACTACTAATGTACAAATATTATGAATAAATATAAACAAACACATAAACATTGGAAATACTTATTGAAAAGAAAAAAAAAATGTTTAATTTAAAAAATGATATAATTTTAACTCGAAATGTAAGTAACAGATCAAAGATAACTACTTGATGTGTTATGCATTTTATACTTAACATTTTTATTTAACCATATTATTAACTATGGAACTCTCTTCTCCAACACAGCCATTAGCTTTTGAAGAGGTCCATCAATTGATAAATCTAAGCTTATTATAATATTATTACGTTATAATGTCTTTTGATGCAATAACAAACTGATATTATTGTTTTAATTAGATTAAAAAAAAATACTTCACACCACAGACCCAAAGTAAATAGTGTTGATGCGTACGTTTAATAGAGTACGACACGATTTAATTTCTGTACCGAACATACATTGTGTTATGTCGTCGGCCATAATATTCCCTGTTTCCTACATCAACTGTCGGCGTACCACGATTCGTTAAGACCAATAAGGAACGTCATGGTGTCGCAATGGTTCAGTGTTACTCGACCTTCATCCGATGCGAAGGGCCGTCTCCAGTGAGATTTATCATAAGGTATGTCGCGGTAAATCGTGCGTTCGACGAATATAATTTTTCCGATATCGATCGTTTAAGCGACCCGTCGGTGCCGCGTTGAGTATTGGTTTTCTTTCACCGTGCGCGTCGAACTCGATGATTTTTTCAACGCGTTGCGGACGGCAATGGAACGATAACGGTAATAGTATTGATAACAGTAACAACGATGGTGCAACTATTTTGAACGCGCGTCGACGTTAACGTCACAACGACCGCCGTCGACGCCGCGGAATTCCAATCGTATTTGGCCAGGTTTACACGGACGCGAGAACACGAGCGTTAGCACTCCAAAAAACGCGCGTTCAACGATCAGATGGCTGCGCGTGTCATGCGCGTTGTACGGGAATGTTCCACTCGAAAACTATGTATAAAAAAAAAAACGCGCGCGGCCGTTCGGCAGATCTAGACTCGGGCGGTCCGAACATATTCTCGCACCGCGCGTCAGCTCCCCGGACATCGAACGCGAGTAGCCGCCGTCGCCGATTATCGTTGTTCTCCAGCGTGCCTAGTCCGTCTAAAAGCCGATCCCTGTCCCCTCGTCTACACTTGTCTTCTTCCTCCTCCCCCGGTGGCATCTCGCGGAATCGTTACGTCCCGTCCCCGTTCGCGGTAACGCTGAATCGCGGCCACTACGGGCAGAGGATCAACCTCCCGTTCAGGTACGGTTTCCTGCGTGCCGCCGGCTGCGACGACTCAAAGCTGGCCCACCGGTTTTTTTTAAACACGATGCGCCTAATCCGTTTTACGATAGTATTTAGTAGTTTTGCAGAGGTGTTAATTTATTCGATGAATATTAGTATTCGTATTTTTATTTTAAATTCGTTCTGTAAAAATATTGATACCTATTCTTTTATTAACTGATGATGCATTATACATTTTATCTTCTTCTCATTCTTCTTCTAAAATACTGATTATTTTATTATTGTTAATAATAATTTACAAAACGCGTTTTTTCCCTATATAAATTATCATGTTCGTTTTATCAATGATAATGAATGATATAACATAACGTTTCGAGGATAATTATTATTGGTGTAACTTTTATAAATACATCATAAATTACAGAAATCAAACTTTTTTAATCTGATGCATGATGACAAATACGAAAATACGCTTGGGATTGGTATTCATTGCTATCAGATCACTACTGTCGCAGGCCGGTACACGCACGCGTCGATCGCATATAAGAAACCGTACCTTTACCCTTGCAGTACATGTTAGGACTTCGATTATCCAAGGACCACGATTTGTAGAACTTCGTCGCTCCGGTGATCGAATGGTTTTCACCGTTTTCCATTAAACGTATTGTCGTTATTAACACAAATATAATCACGTATATTTGATTATTCTTAAAGAGATGATCGTAGACTGCTGGAAACATTACTATTTTATACCCAGCGTACAGTTTCTAAGCTTTGATTTATCACATAAGCACGTTTGTATACCTAAAACCGTAAACAAATTCGAGACAAAACTTCAAGTACCAAGTTGTTTTCTCCTCAAAAAATGATTTATTATTTATCTATAATAATGATCGATATGAGCATTCTTATGCGCTTTTTACAATTGCATTACACAATAATAATTAGTTTTCGAAATGAGTAATGCATTTAACTTCCAACGGCGCTTTATATAGGCAATATAGCTACATGAATGTGTATTATAACTTATGCTAATAAGTACAATTTATTGTTTTCGCTTATTTTTTTATGGCTGCCGTTAATCGCGTCATGGTCAAAACGACCGCACTCAAATATTGTGTTTTTTGCAGAATTTATTCTTTAACATATGTAACTAACATTTTTTGTACCTTTTTAAAAACTCATAAGCTATTAATACATATTGAAAACTATTAATTTGAACAATTATTTCCAAATATAAATAATATTTTGAACAATGATATATTAAATGTCGGTCATATAAACCAACCCGTGACTAATCACGTTCCGAGAACCAATACCATTTCAACATTTATATTTTATAAACTGCCTGATTTATTTATAATATAATATTCTATTATATTTCATACCTTTTTTTTTTTTTTTTTTTTATTGTAAACAAAAAAGAAATAATTTTGTTTGTAAAAATACATAAAATAAATAGGTACTAAATATTTTTTTTTTAGAACTAACAAATCCTGTGAACATTTTCTTGCGTATTGTGTATTGATTATAATTTAATATTTATAAAATTAATAGATTTTAGAAAATAACGTCAGTGTTATATAAAAGTATAGTGCGGTCGAAAAGACAGCAGCGCGACAAACGGCATAAAATATGCTCGCGCGACTTACGTCGGATTAAATATTATTATTCTAAAGTTTTTAATGTCGTACTAAAGCCATTCTCTTACATCCTATGACCTACCCAGATCGGTGATGTTAAATTTGTTATCGAACATGGTGAAATAAATTTGTTCCGTCCAAATTTTTGGTCGCTAAAAATTTGTGGGTCAGATTGCGGTCGTCAATGTTCCTACCTCGACTTCACCGAACTGACGGGAATTCCGTATCCGTGAAGACTGGTCTACACTTATACAACGTAAAACGACATGTACGTTACCTAAAACGTCCCGTTGTTCCGTAACACGCGAAAACAAATCGCAACATTAAGATCATGGCGTACACATTTAGGCGACAAAATCACAGTAACATTGATAAACAAATAGTTAGGAAAATATTTCTGTTACCGTATAGTCCACACACGAGTAACGTATTGTGCTAATGCACAGTTGGCAAAATAAACAGTTTATAAATCACGTGATTTTGAACACGTGACTGGACTGATTAAGTCCACACCGATAAACTTGTAGCTACACGTTACCCGTTTAGCAATTAAATATATTGTTTTTGTACTCCGTTGCGGTTATATGTTTCACATTCAATCGAACCATTGTTAAACTTTTTTTGCTTGCAACAAATTATCGAAAAAAGTAACTTCTGGATATATATAATAACTTTTGTTGTTCAAAGAACATCGACTTAAAAAGTTGCAATATGTTGACTTAGTGTAGACCTGGCTTAAGGTATCGACGGTGCAGCGGTGTGACCTGGATGCTCGATTCGCTCGCCAAAAATTGTCCGCAGCCCTTGATCATCTAAAAAATCATTTGGAATTCGTCGACCGGCGCTTTTAGCACATCCTTAGAACCTTGACCTAGACTAGCATTCGTCAATACCGTTGTACCATTGAGCTTTGGAAAGCGGAAGCGTCGAAGTGTGAAAAGAAAATTAAATGCTGAAACGTTTACGTGTCTGAACAGTACATTTGGTAACAGCTCAAGGAATTCATAAAAGGCTGGGATAAACACATCTACCATTTTTGACTTCATCACAAATAAACGCTCCTGATTTTTGTTGGTTATAAATTAAAATCAAATATTTTATCATATTTCGAAAAATTTTAATATGTACTCGGACATAAAAAAGACACATAACATATATTTCATAAAAAAAAAAAAAAAAGTATAGTATTATACATGAATACTTTATAATATAGTTTATTCGCCAGCTAACGATGACAAGAAAGATTTTTTCAAAACTATTGACAATTTAACTACATAAATATAAAGGATTTAATTATTAGAAAAATAATCTATTGTTTTCCGATTTAGTATTTACAATTTTATTGTTTAACGTTATTGTATGTTTGGTTATAATCGTTTTATGTTAATGTATTTTTAAATGTTTTTTTAATTGTTGATCTTTTTTGTTTATTTAAAGTTAAAATTTATAAATCAATAGGAAATTGAAATTTTATTTTCAATAAATTCTACTGTCATTTGTAGTATAATTACTACAACGCAATGTAAAAACTATGCCGTTGGTAGATTTTGCTAGCCCGGTTTGGTTATTATCAATCATCCTAAAGTTTTTAGTAAGTGGCTAAATAATATGTTAGTGTATAGATGTTGGAATCTTAAGCAAGCAATAAAGTAACATTTATTAAGTTATATCTTAAACAACATTTTTATATTATTACGTTTAATGTCTGATATTCTGAACACTATATCACAATATTATAATGGCATGAATGCGTAATTTAAAGCTTGTTATAAATTAAATGTTATTGCAATAAACAAAAGTTAGGTAATCTTAACTAACAAAATATCTAAAACTTTAATCTAACTTGAAATTATATTATATATACGCTTGTAATTTTGTATCAATCAAATTTAACTTATAGATCATAAACATATAATTAGTTGGATTACAGAAATAATTTAGTAGAAATATTATAACAAAACTACGATAAAATGGTTCGAATATTATTATTTGCAATTCTTTCTTACGTTATACGTAGGCTTATTGTTTATTAATTTTTATTAATATGATACATTGGTTTTAAATTATTTTCGTTTTTCGTGAATTGTTAATATGTTTTATTTTATTTGTATTTTCATTTTTTTTTTCATAGTGATAAAAATAATATTATAAAAAAAGAAACGTTTTGATTCTCTATTTTTAATCAATTTTAATATAAATTTGATTTTTAGTTTATAATAGAAATTCTAAAACAATTTTTTATTTTTTTTTCAGCATATTGGTTAGACTCATACCCTATAGAAAATACTATTAAAAATTAATTTAAAAATTAACAGTAAACAACATATTTTTAAAACATTGGCATTTTCATTCAATATTTCTAAATATATATATTTAGAAAAGAAAATGGAATTATTGTTCATTAAGTTTTTGTTGTTAAAACAATGTATCGATGAAAAAAAAAACTCTCAAAATAAACGCTCAACTACGAGTAATATAATGTTGTACTATTGGTTCTTTTATAATGTGTATTGAAAATTCCTGGAACTGAGGTTTATTGAAAGTTTTTTTTCGATGTACATTGTTTTTGAACAAACAAAAAAAAAAAAAAGTACAAAAATTCCAATTTTTCTACGAATACCGAATAAACGAAAATATAACCATTCCGTAATAGAGTTTATTTTAACGTAGTCCACATAATTATATAAAAAATAAATAGTTTCCAAAACTTCGTTTAATCGCTGTAAAAAAAAAAAATCCCCTTTAAACGGAATAAATTTCGATGGTGAATATAATTAAGCCTATAAATTTATAATTTTTTGTTTTTTTATTTTCAATTTTTAGAATTGTCGACCTGTATAGTTACAGCTCAAATCGTACAACATACACGTAAAATAAAGTGTTACAAAAACCACAACATTGGGCTGGTACAACATAAACATAGCGAAACGGTTAATAAACGGTCTAAAATAATCAAATTATTAGTAAGTTACGACGATACCGAAAAATCAAGTTTTGCAGCTATTTTTACCATCACATGTACTAAATCTTTTATATTTTTACGATTTACTATGTAGCCGACACTTTCCGCTGTACTTATATTTTACGGCTCCATAATCGTATCTTTAACACTGTGCACCGTTCAACTTGAAACTATGGAAACAATTAATCGATTTATACGTTAACGAGTGTGTACAGAACCGCAAAGACACGCGCGTGGAGGTCGATTATCGTTACCGAGTGTCAAAATGTTCTAGGCGTTATGGTCATGAAATAAGGGGAGGGGGAGCTATTACTTCTGATGAGGGCCATTCAGCCGAAACCGTTTAGTTTCCTTTTTTCTACCTCCAGTTCTAGTAATTTTTAATGAATATCAATTGAAACGAGAACAGTATATTTGCGTACAGTAGTACGGCCACAGTGAGTTGGTAAAACGGTACCTCACATCCGTTGACCAACAATCATCAAACGCATCGGGTCCCAGAGCCCTTAAGCCCCTTGTCCAGACGCAGATCTAGAATGTTCTATCGCGGTGCTATACCGTGCGTAGACCGATCGCTCGCGTTTCCTGCTCGGCAAACCAGACCGGAGCGGCCGTGCATTTCATTTTTTTTTTAAATTTCATCCTTCCGCCACGATCGTTTCCTCGGCGCGTGCGCGGATAATAGGATATGCTTTCTGGATTGTACGATCACATGGGCCCGGAGCGACGGCACCGCATTCGTTCGATCGCGTTCGGTACACGTTCGTCCTGTTCGGCGTTCGTGAGCGTGAGCGCGTCAAGTGTAATGTCGTGGCGTGCATGCCACTCGGTTTGGACACTCGCATGCGAACTTCCGTCGTGTGAATCCCCGTCCGGTTTCGAATCACCGGTACCGTCGTACCGGGTAATGCGCAGCACGTGATTCGATCCCTGTACCGTCGGAACATAATTTTTATATTCGTCTATCACGCTCGCGAGTAATCTTCCTGGGAACACTATCGTGAAAAAAAAATACATTCTTTTTATTTGTATTACACATTTTGTGATTTTTATTACTATCCATATTTGAATTGTGATTATTATTATTCTTATTATTTGTAAATGTTTGAGACCCCCTCGATTTTGTTTTTTATTATTCAAAATAATTTTATTTTCCCCCTCATATAACACACACATATATATATTTTTACATAGAGAGAATGATGCATATTTTCTGTGATCATCTCCAATAGTATTAACACATTTTAAACGGATTCGCTGTTTTATTATATAGCGTTTATTTTTCGTCGCCGTTTTTTCAAGTGCTATTCTGAACCATCCTAAGGATATTTTTTCAGGGCATAAGCTAATTAATTTGGGCGCCCTGCAATCATCACAATAATATACGAATAGTATACAAAACATATACACCAAGTTTGCAAAATCTTGTTAAGTATAGTTTTCCAAACCCATACCAATCATTTTAATGCATTGATACATTTTCAATACGTTCTCAAAAATCCAATTCCATTTTCTATATTTAATTAAAATTAAATGTATTCCTAAATAATTTACAGACAGACGCAGAAAATAATAAGTTCGATTTTGTCGCGTCGGTACTTGCGATAGTGAATTTCTTCGTACATTTCGATAAAACTATGACATTTATTCAATCTCCGGCAATAACCAAAATAAATTACAGATATAAATTTTTGAAAAATTAAAATAATTGAAAATGTAGCCTCTATAATACTATAAAATACGTTACATTTTCTATATATTATAATATAGCTATTTAATATAAATGTAAATTTATTTTAATTGATTATTTTTTTTTTTTTACATTTTTTTCATAAAAAAATAAATAAAAAACAGTTTAGAAATATTATATTAATATCAATATTTTTTAATAGGTAACGTCAAGTATTTCTAATAAATTTGAACTTTAAGAGAGTTCGCTTAAAATTTTCTTAAACTTGGGTCTGTGGCAAAATGGTCCCGATGGTCTACTCTAGGTATAGCTCTGCTGTTATGTTTTAAATTTTGAATGCCACATACATTTGAATCTAAAATTTCAAACAAAGTAAAAAAAACAATATGAATTTAAGTTAATGTTGATAAAAATAAGTTCGGATAGTTCTATTTTGTGGTTCCTGGATAAGGATCTTTATATAGTTTTTTTTTATTTTTATCACCTCGTTATATATTCAAATGCATTTTAACTTTTAAAATAATTTTAATTATAATCTATACAAAATAATTTTTTATTCGATTACAATTTCTTAATTTAATTGTATCTAAATTTAATTTAATTTTATACACTGTTATAATAACCGTATTCAGAAACCACTTATATAATTAAGTGCTTGAGTAGCCTTGATATATATATAATGAATTCACAAAACCTACTACAAGTATTACCTTAAAATTTAAAGCACATTTACTTAATGAATATTAAATGAATAAATATTCCGACTAATTTTGTTACGGCAAAATTAGCTTGAAACAAAAAATAATAAAATAATTTCATAATAATTTAATTTCAAGCAATCGTTATGGTCATCGTTCAGTATGAGTATATATTATATTTAGGTATCATGATAAGCGGTGGACATTTAGGTAAGTAATCGAATTACCGAGGTCGTTTTGATGCAGGGTCGTCCTAAGGACATTTTACCACGCACTCCTTCCTTCGACGCTACTTCACCGCTTTCATATCAATTGCTGAACGGGAATCATTTATCTACGGTTAACGTCGTATAAATGACTTTGACACTGCGAGTAATTGCCAATTATTATTAACCGTCCTCGAGCTCGATTGATCCCTTCGGTGATTCGATTTTATATTACACGTCCCCCCTCTAAAAATAATATTTCTTCCGCAGTCTTACACCCACAACGTGGTTGCGTATATACTATGTGGTATTCTTCATCCCTGTAACGTTTTCCAACCTTTCTCGTTTACTTGACCCTTAAAGAATCCCCAGAGTTTTATTTATCCCCGACCGATTAAATTTTTTTTTTCCTTACAATGTTTTCATCGTTATCTCGTAATATTTTATTCAATATCAAACATCAAAACATAATTATAGTTGTATTTAACTTATACGTTTCTATAATGATTAATTCAGTTTTAAATATCACAACATATATCGTATTACAAATTTACAAAACAGAGTTAAATCAATTTAGTTCTACATTTTTTACACGTAATTCATGAGAACGTTTTTCGATCCATCCGACGGAGATATTGTTTTGGTTGAAATTAAAGGAGTAAAAACACTCGATAGCCTCTGTATCTTTGAATTTCTACAGATCGGTTAAGAATAACATTAAATGGCAGGGCACTAACACGCCTTACTTTTTCGATTCGTGGTAATCCAATGTTCGGATTTTTCTTTGGACTTTACTGTTTTATTTCAGGAAAATTTGGCAAATTCAATATATTATCTTTCACGTCATGTTCCCGAAGCTAAATAAATGAGTACGGATTGTCTCATTCTAGACGTTTAAAATATTTGCAACTTTTTAACATTTGATATTTTTATTAGTTGTCATAAGTGCACTAAGCTTTTAAAATAGGCAAAACTATTGCGTTATCCTCTTGTCTCATCGCGAAATGATGATTTTTCGGTACCTATACAATTATAAGAAATCGCAGAAAGGTCCCACAAAAAACAAAAAAAAAAATATTTATATATATATATATATGATATAAGTGTATAGGTTAAAAATTTAAAAAAAATTTAAATTTTGGGTAACCATAAAAATATATTTTACCTTGGAATATTAACATTAAGATATTTTTATTAATGTTTTCTTGCGGTGTATCTACAATCAACATCTAAAGCAGCATTCCAATGTCGATTGCTATAATGTTCCGCATGTATGAAAACTTATAGAAAAATACAATTTTCATAGAATACCTTCTCCTCGTTTGTATTTGATTACTTGGGATTTGAAAAAGAAGTTGTAATATGTGTTGACATACATCAGTTCAACTAATAAAAATTAATTTTAATTTGGCTGTTTCCGTTAGTCAAAGAATGTTATTCATTGTAAGCCGTTTTTCTAAAATACCATAATCTATTTAAGAACCGACATTGCAATAATATTATATTATTCTATTAACATTGAATCATATTTTGATTCAGTGTATAATTATCATAAATATTATGTTAATTTACAGAATATGTTTTCTAACAATTATTTATTTGGTAAAATGTTTAGGATATCGAAATCCGGTCCTTAATTAAAGTCATGCAAAATACAACCATCGTTAATACCTTATAAATGTTATTGTTCATATTGTTAAAAAAATAATTTACTATACTAAAAGTCTATAAATGACCATGTTACAAAACTTCCTTGTTATTTGCCAAATACGTCTTTTTCTTAGGCAAAATCGGCAATTCGGCAATCTATCAAATCCTCACTTACTTTCCGAATCGGTCACTTACAATTCCCATGGTGTCAGGTCTTATGTAACGTCCAGATTCTTTCGTACACGAGACGATGACGAATTATTATAACATTTCATGATATTTGATTTTGATTACGGAAATATTTTTTGCATTATAAATTGTCTTTAAAATATTTCTCCGGGAAATATCTTGTGAGAATTATTTCACTAGTAAGCCGAATGTGCTATTGAAAATGTTTCTATAATTATTAAGTTATGTATTTTCAAATATCATGTATTATTTTTTTTATTTATTTATTTAAATTTTTCTTTTATTTTATTAAGACAATTAGGACAAATGTCGATATGCATAGATCGATCTACTAATTTTGTATATTTCAAGTACTTATAAATCAAAATATTATTAATAATAATTAAGGAATAATTTAGACTGCTAATGAGTATATTTGATTTTTTTCATTAAACTTAATTACAGTTGAGAAGTCATTATAGGGTTACTGATATTATAGGTGGGGTGTATTTGCGCAGACTATATAATTTATAATTACCATTTATTATTCTTTAACTATCTGAAATAGTTCGGTAGTGCTTTGTTTAATGGAGAACGATTCAGAGTGAAACCACTATGAAACATTATACCAAATTCATACGATCTGAAATACGCAGACTTAGTTGAGGTTCATTAGAACCTTATTCACTTAAAAGTTCCTAGAAATATAGTTCATAGTAATGAACAGTTTTTCTTCTTTCGTTTTCTTTTTTTTTTATCGTTGTCAACAACGAATATATTTAATTTATTTCATTTTAGTCCAAATAAAATGGTTTTAAATATTATTATTAACTTTTATGTAATAGAATTCACGAACTAATATTACTACATGCATAAAATTAAAGTTTATTAAAGAGTTAAAAACGCATGGAAAATAAATAATAATAACACTATAACTATATTATATTTTACGAAGAAACTTAATTTTTAAAAATGTATTTATTCATATACCAAGTATTCAAAGGAATTCCAATTTAATTTTTAAAATTAATAAAATGGTACAAAAAAATAAATCGTATTGTTGTGTTAAATCAAGATTCTGTAAAGCAAAAAAATAAACAGCCTTTTAAGATATTAAAACTGTTTGTGCAATTTTATTTTAAGTATCTTATTGTGAATAGCATGAAAGAAACGAATTACATGTTTTTCAAACTTTGTATTTTATAATGTCACTTTTTAACTAGTTTTTATATTATCATATTTATATTTACACTGTTCATAAGTTTTATAAACAAATTCGAAATCCAGAAAAAATACAACTGCTGTTATGATTATAGGCACGTAAACTACTTCTATTCATACTATTTATGTTATCGCAAGAAAATAATTACAAGAATATCAACTCACATAATATCTTAAAAAAAAAAAAAAAAAATAATTATTCACAGTGCTAAAGTATATTATTATTAATAATAAAATGGTTTTGTACAAGAAGTGTTGTTGTTACAAGAGAAAAATATTTCGCAATATTTTTAAAAACATCAAAGTGTATTGAACCGTACTTAAAATATCTTCTTTTTTTTCTTTTAGAAATTAGGAAACATGACAAAAAAAACTCATTTATCACAAAAGTTGAACATGAATAAGGTGTTTATTAAAGTGAAATTTAGAACGAAAAGAATATTACAAATTACTATTGGTCTCTTTGCACCGCCTATTATGCATATTGAATAGTGTGATGTGCACCAAATAAAGTATTCTTTATTCGAATTGCTCATGAATCCTCGAATACATTAAATCCAAAAGAATACATCGTTAAAACAAATAATACATTTGATAGTAATATGAAAAAAAAAAAAAAAAAAAAACATAACTCATACTTAATTAAATTTAGTACTTTTACGGAAACCATATTTACAACTGTATTCAAATACCGTTCGCATATTCGTGTTTTTTCTTTGTCTCTACGGTATAGTGTACGTATGATTTATTGTTATTACTACCTTTCGATTCGACTAACGGAGTTCGCGTAACGTATAAATATTTAACATATAATAATAACACAATATCTATGAACACTTAAAAATTATGACCGAATCAAATATTGAATCAATGTTCAATCGTTCGCCACGGACAATCGTCGCGTTTTAATAGTAAATTAAAAATTATGTTCTATTCAAATTAAAAGCGAAATTACATGCGACGCGAAAAATCTCATTCATCGTTGCACCGAAATAAATTATCATAATTATAACAAGATATTTTTCTTCTGTTTCGCACGGATCGCAAAGACGCATGTACTGACAGTAATCGCAAAGTGACATATTACGTATTTTTACGTTCTCTTCGTGACACGGATCGCGTGTACGTTTCTTCTGCACGCCAAGAGCGAAACGCCTCAGGCTGGGGGTCGTGGACCGGAGTCACCGGCAGAGGCTTACGATAATATGGTAACGCGGTTGATATTTATTATACCAAGTGCGTGGTATGGACCAATCGACGTCGCGACATATACCACGGCTTTACGTTCGGTCCGATGTTGTTGTTTGTCGAATACTTCCCGGGCCTTCATACGTCGACACGGTTTTCGTCGGTATCGGTCCACCGTGATGCGCGTCCGTCGCCTCATTTACGTGCGCCACCTGAACGGTACGTAGCGATACTGATCGTGCGTTTATTTTGTGCGAAACACGTCTTCGGTGGGCTAAGCATAACGTTAAATACCGTCAAGTACACTGTTCGTATAATCGTCTCATCGTGCACACCTTAGCTGCCGGTCCCGTAAAAGGAGTAGCGAATCTCAACTATCAAATTTATCGGAAAACCGCAGGGTCGATAGGTGATTATGGTAGGTCGTGTTTCGGTTTCCGAGCAGTTGTACGTCTCCCGCCGAATCAATTATTTGCAACATTATTCGATGGATCGCGGTTTTTACGACAGCTAACGTGTCACCGTGGTAATCAGTGAACCCGATTACGAACTACCCGACGCCTACCGTGGTCACGTGTCTTGTGATAGTTTATACGCTTTTAGAAAATACACAGTTTTGATACAATAATGTTGTAATTTTATTTTAAATCGGTTCGATTTCGAGTTTTTTATTTTTATTTTTTTGACACTTCGGTGACCATTACTTATTATTCTAAACAATGTGGTTGGACAAGGATTTCCCAGAGTTTGGAACGATACTATCGGTGTGAGATTGATTTTTTTTTTAATTTGCATTTATTTTGTTTTTTCGTGTGTTAGGTTCAACACGAAAAACATAACACAAGACAACGGGTTCGGGAATAAGTTCGTAAAAAAAATTACTTCCGGGGAAATCTATTTCACGTGGTCGTAATACGTACCCCGAAGCAAACGATATAGGCGCGCAGGGTTTTTGATAACCGTTGCGTTTTCCATTATCTCACATAGTCAGACATCACTTAATTATGCGGCTACGTGGTAATTCTGGCATTCATTATTTTATTGAACCGTAACAACGGTGTGAACACATACCGGTCTGATCGTTAACGCGGATACGTAATATAATAATGATCCTAATAATTCATGTATAATGCCATGTGATCGGTACCGAAAGCGCGCGATAGATAATAGTAACGACAACGTGTGTCGTCGCCTTATAATGTTTATGTACGATTTACCGTTGACAATATTATTTACGCGTGCACATGAGTAAACCGACCATATCGCTCCGGAACATATTATCGGGATGTTTGTCTTTTTTGATTTTTTATTGTTTTTTAGCGTAACACGATTAGATTCCGCGCGAAGACGTAATTTAACGACTGGCTAAGTATTGATGTGTCGTGGTAATCGTGTGGGAGCGAGTGAGAGTTGTGCCACTGGTGTGATTATGAAATCAATAACCGTTATACGAGTACTTGAATATTATATTATTATGCATTTCGTAATGAAATAGCTTCTTTAAAGTGGAATGTATGTCGTTGGTTCGTTTTGGACCTATTAGGGACTGCTACTGAGAAACTTTACGCCACTCCATCTGCCTGCGGTGGAGGAGATTGTGTTCGGTCGGGTAAGCGAAATCATTACCTAACCGTGTATACCGTAGTATATACCTTACGGTGTCCGTATGGAACCGTAGAGTTTAGACGATGTGTGGTTTTACGCGGTTATCACCGAGTGTCAGGAACGACTAGAACGAGCAGAGTAAATACCAACTTTTGTCGCGCTCGTTTAAAAATATTTCAAACACATTTCCTTCGCGGTTTTCTAGTGATCAAAATGCTTTCCGATCGCCGAAAATTTGTATTTTACTCGTATTGGCAGAACGTTATGGCGAACAAATCTGTGCTACATTTTGTTGAGATGAAGGCGAGTTAAAAAATCAACGTTAAATTGTTACAAGTCGAATAGGTACACATCTATTTATGAACACAGTTCGGCCAAAACCAACTTTTGTTCGTTTCGACTGAATCGTTCGTGTAAACGCAATCTAATTATTTCATGTTACAAATATTGCATGCTTAACGTAGAACTAAACGTACACACCGAAGTGTCGTTGAATCGCCATCACAGAGACACTTTGTTATTATTGTTATTGTTATTTGGATCGTATTATCTTAACAGTGATAGCAGATTATTTTACCGTTTCCAACTTGGGCCGCGGTTGTACTATATAATATAAAAACACATTTTTCAGGCGATCATGGTCGATATGATTTGTGTTTTACCGAATAACCAGCTGAGTTACCTGGCCTTGTTCGAGAAACGTTTTATAATTGTTGATTAGTGCGATTATTACTATTCCGAACGCAAAATTAATGTTTGGTAAAAGCAAAAGCACATAATCGTCGTATGTTCTACTGGTTTTTGTTTATTTATTTTAAAATCTAATCCGTGGCTATGACCATTATACGTTGCAGTGCAAAACTTAATGTATAAATAGAATGAAGTAAATATATAAATAAAAAATCTTAGTACATAAATGCTTAGAAAATAAAATATTTTTTTCATATACAAAAAGTAAAAAATGTGTATAACCTACAGATCCAAAAATGTTTTTGATACTTAAAAAACCTTTTATCAGTGTTTTTATAAATAATAAATAATACATTCTGACAGAAATTTGCAAGAACCAGTATGATAGTTTAAGCTGTATATTGAAAATCCAGCGAGTGAATTGTATTTAAATTATTTATAAATAGGTATATGAACAATTTTTCGTCGTTTTTATTACGAATAAAAAATAAATTCATAAATAATCGCCGAAATTATTAAAATATTTTAACGGATATCATTATATAACTAATGATATAATTGTACATGAGTACCAGAAAATGTTTATCGAAAACGAATATACAACCTGATTATTATTTCAGTGATAATTTATTGTTAAAATTATTTGTTATCATATTTCAGGCCAAAATATTACTTAGAAGAGGTAAAAACCAACTATAAAGTAAAAATGTACCTCAATGTTCAAAATTTCGACTACACAGACGTCGGAACGTATAAATGTTTGGCGACGAATTCAATGGGACATGCGAATGGTTCAATAAGATTATACGGTAAGCCGAACAATAGTCAACATATTGTTTTATAAAATATTTTTATAAGTGAAAAACTAAAAAGTAATACAAGTACCATATAAGTGCGCGGAAACCAAAACGTTAACGTTAACGTTCAACGAGTTGAGTTGAGTTTTGTGTCGGGACAGTTGGAAATATATAATAAAGAAAAAAATACTATAACGGTCGAAAAGAACGTTGTTTCGATGGTCTCACCTTCAAACACGTGTTATCTTCTGAGAACATAAGATGAGTCAGTGGTCTCGCGATGTGACAATGTTCCATCGTAGCCGTTCAATTCAATTATGCAAAACTCCACTTCGCCGTGCTTATTAGTATTTTTTCGAAACATACGTTTCGCGTTACTTACGGTTTTCGCTACTGACCATGATCAGATATCGTCCGTATTCCTGGTTGTATACGTTTACGTGTTTTGGGATAACGACCCAAGGTAATTGATTTTTATTATCATATATTAACACGGGGTTTTCTAGACATCGTTACCCGGGCAATCATTACTGCACAACGGATTAACGGTAATAGTTACAGTTATAGTAAGCACACGGATCTCCGCACATACACATATTATACGAATGAAATGGAAAACAATGCGTGTATACCCGTATACGGTAAACTGTTTAAAATATCTAACGACGCCGTATAATAATGTACTATTATTATGATGATGCGCGTACCGTGTGCTCATCTGTAAAAGCACTAGAGATTATACCGGCCAAGTGAGTGCTTGGTACGCTTGGGTTTATTCCATCGTGGGAAAACAAAAATAAAGAGAGCGAAATGAAATGTGAACGTTGCCGACACAAATAAATACGACTTGCTCCGTGTACACAAATTATTATTTATTGTATACATATACATGAAGGTTATAAGGAAATATTGCGTGTGTGTGTGTGTGTGTGTGTGTGTATGCGAGTGCTATTCACGCGCGCGTACACTCGTGTTTCGGAAATGTTTGCGTGCAACGCTTAAGGTTGTGTGTGTACAAGAGAGAAATATCTGGTGAACTTTTCAACTCAATAATCCACGTTTATTTTTCGCTGGGAAACTAAAACCACCCATATTAATAGATAGTAGTATTCGTAGAAACGCCAGCAACGGTGCACCATACTAATCCCTTCGCAATTAACCGACCCATCGTACTCGACGCGTAACTTCAGACACCAACCTGGTATTTTATTGATGTGTTGTCGAAACTTTTTTGCTAGAAAATGCGCGAGAGTGTGGCTGTTTGCTACTGTATGAACACACATCCGTAGAATTTGTTCCCTGTAAAGTTTTTTATTTACTTTTTTTCCCCTCCACTACGAAACAAAGAGGCGACAAATCACTAGGTGGTTCAAATAATGGGTTTATTTTTTACAGCGTTTTCGGAAATTAAAATAGCTTTGAATAATGGAATGACAGAAAAGTAACAAAAATAACGAAACGCAATTGTTTCCGTTTCAAATTAAATACTATAAATCTTTGTAACTTTAACCTATACTCAATCCTTCTACTGACAATATTATATAGTTTTGAATCACACGCAACCCGTATAGTTTAGTTTGTTGGAACAAGAAACTGTTTATTCATATTTTATCAACGATTCTAACGTAAAGCAAACGTGCGTGCAATCATTTTTACACCCACCAACGTGTGATATTATAAAACTTTATGACAATAATCAGGGCCGTCGCGAGGAGGGGGGTGCTCGATATGTGCCCGAACACAAGACTCCGCTCTTTTAAAGGTCTCGCGCTTAATCTTACTAGAATACAATTTATGTATTTTGTACAAATATCAAGGGAAGAGAATTCTTTCGTATAAAAAAAATTATTTCATACTGGTCACCGTAAAACCTTGAGCCGCCACTGACTATAATAATAGTTACAATATTAAGTTCATATATTTAAATATGATGTACCTATCAAATGTGTAAACGAGCATTAATTTTGGTGGAAAATGATACTCCGAATAAGGAGCCAATTACATTTCTTTTGATGTTATGTTCTTTTTATCCTTTGACAGTGTATGGTTTTTAAATTTATATTTGAGATTTTAATTCGCAAAAAAAAAAATAATAAGTACAAATGGTAAGTACTAATACACACTCCTCTATAATAATACTATGTGAATTATCTGTACTCGACCAGGAGATGTCTTACTATTTTAGATTAATTAATTAAAATTTTAGATTAAATTAATTACTATACGTAAACCTAAAAAAATTCAATCCTTTTCTGCTTTTTATTTTATTTTTTATTAAACATCTGTAGTATTTAAGGATTTAAGGAAAGCACCGTGTTACATTTGAACTTCATATGATTTGAAGTCAAATGATTAGTGAGTGAGTGACTATTTGAATTTTATACAGTGTAAATAAGTAATCATAACAATATATACAAGAAACACGTCGTACTCTTAATATTTTTAGGTATTATTCACTCGTTTTAATTAAATATTCAATATTATGATAGAAACTAATATTTTCATTTTATCCGAATCGTTATAATTATTAATTATTATTACATTAATTTGTTGCGTTGTACGTTACATATAAAATAGGATGTACAATTTTTACTAGTTACACTCGCGTCCATTAAGTATATGCCATTAGGTATACTCAATTAAAGGAAAATTGTGTCATGAATACGGAATAAATTAATAAATTCATGGATATAAAATAATAATTACATTCTACTCAATGTTGTTTGTGTTGGTTTGTTAAAATGTATCATATTTTTTAGATAACAATACATATACCGACAGGAGGTTTAAAATCTAACGGTTACAAGAAATTCGAGTTTATTTGAACAGTGTGTAACTAAGTTTTGATATTTTTCATGTGTTTTGTGTCTTACTCTTATTTTAGTGTTGCGTGTAACGATATCGCGATATATCCGATTGAACATAATAATCATATAAAATAATGTGTAATATAAACGTATCTGTAGTATGTATATACGTATTCTAAACTATTCACGAATGTTTGCCGAACAAAAGTTACAGCTGTGTTATAAGGTTTTCAGTACAAAGAGTTGGAATGTGTTTTTGAAAACAAAATAACAATGATTTTGGAGCCCGATGGCAAAAATAAACAAAAACAAACAAACGAAAAAAACCAATTCATGGGGCTTTTAACGATAATGAGTTCCAATATTCGTAGGGAGTAATAATCTACACCTGGTAGGGGCCTAATAATGTCGTTCCGTAGAATTGCAGAGAAATGCCGAATCACCTCGAGGGGTTTTTGGCAAATGGTCCAAAACCGTTTATTGGCCATCGTATATTTATATTGATCACTTGGTCGTAAAAAAAAAAATAAATAAAAATAAAATAAATAAATAACGGAGAAACGAAATTCAATGTACTACTACCTATATAGTTTTAGCTCAGGGGTGCCTTTAAAACCTTAAATGTTTTCGCATTTATTTGAAACTAGGAACCTATTCGGTATTAATTGTAAGTAAGTGTTTAAAAATATATCTTCCGAGTGCTTGCGACTTACGTGAATTATGTGACTACGTAATTCAATCGTTTATCATATTGATATCAATCGTTCGTTTGAGTTGAATTAAATACCACACTTGTACACATCGAATATTAGCTTATAACAAAGGACAACAAACTTTTGAGTATAGCGAATTTCCCAAGCTGAAAATTTGTTTTGCTGCACGTGCTACTTATTTCTCTTTTTTAATGAATTTAAAGACAACGAATGTTTTTGAATACATTAATGATCAGTATACTGATGAATTTCAACGTTACTTTACCATAAATATTTATAACGACAGAAGTTTTGACGAAGATAAGTCTCATAGTTATAATATTCGGGAATGTTTCTATCTATATGGTCGTGGTCATGGACGAGTATTGAAATATATGGCAATACGGGCTATAAATATACTTAAGTCCGTATTAATGTTTCGTATATTAATTTATTATTATCTGAACCATTTCAACGATCGCACTGAATTAAAATTTCAAATATTTTTTTGTCGTTTGTGTACAAACGTGTAACACGTTCAGTCCTTTGTACACTAGCTCTTCAAATGTCATCGTCAAATTGAAAATTGTAGTACACTCCTATAATCCTCCCCTCCCCCCTTCAAATGGAATGCTGAATTTTTTTTTTTTATTCGACCAATTTTTGTGTATTGGTTGTAATAGAATATGTAATTTTGGAAAATCGTATTTTAACTTTGAGAGACCAGAATTATTTCCAATGTATCTTATTTTTTACTTATGCCATCAGGTTAGGTTATATGTTATATATACAAAAATTATGTTTTATATATTATATTACGGTAGCATATGTATATATCTAAAATAAAAACATGAGAACACACTGGTGTTTTTATTGTACAAGCTTAAACACTGAAATATATATAAACACTGATACCCGTGTAGAACAAGTGTTTTCACGGCCTCTTTTTCGACCATTATCCAATAAGTAAAGCGTAATTTTTTGGATGCTTTATGCCCCATGTTTAAATTTATTTAGACAAATGCAACTGTTTTTTTTCAAATAATTTCTTCTCTACATATCGTTCAGTCTGTAAATTTTATTCGCCAATAGTTGCTAACTATTAAAATCATACTTTGTTTTTAAAAAAAAAATCTCATTCAATATCAGAAATATAAATCTTATATAATTAATCAATTGAATGTAAAGATTATAAATTTATGTATTGAGAACAATTTGTATAATTACAATTTTTTTTTTTTTTTTTATAAAAAAAAATCTATCGTAATAAAAAACGTATACACATTTCGTTATTCATAAGAGCCGAGTTTATCAATTTCATGCATGCTGTTGTTACACAATTGTCACGTATTTAATTAAAACAAATTTTAAATTGTTAAGCTACGCATCATATTGCGACTATTTGTTCCCTTAATTCCGAAGTCTGTGTGTGTGTGTGTTATATTATAAATAGAGATGGAAAGTGGGCTTAAGCGAATAATTTAAACTTGTGTGATGTATAATCGGTTGAGTTCTGCGCACGCGTATGTATGCGATTATATATATATATATATATACTCGTATATATATGAACAAACTACATTTTTTTTCCCCTCAGTCTGATCTTTTTACGATTATTATTTTTACGTCGTTGTCCGTTCTCCGAAATACGTGTCTAGGGATGAATAACGCGCGACCCTCGGTCGACACATGGTGACGTTATCACACAGGTGCTGGTAATATCCACCGAGTGAAGCTCGTCGTCGCCACCACCACCGGTATCGACCCATTATCATCATAATATCCATGGCCAAGGAACGTCGATAGATATATGTGTGTATGGTAAACGAAACGAGCATAAAAAGCTTTGCACGCGGACGGTGGGAAATCGTTCTCGTAAATATTTCACATCGCTCGGGCCACCCTCATTACGCACTATGCGCACGACGTGATGTATATCATGCATATGTATTCATAGCAGTCTCGTTACCAACTGCGCACGTGCGGTATTCAGGTCTTGTGACACATCGCTATGTCGGACAGACGTTTTTAGGACCTTCTAGGGGGGGGGGGGAGGGGTAGTTGATAAGCTACGATCGTTTCCCAAGACACGTATATATTTAAAAAAACACACATGAATCCATGTGAATTTATATTTTTCATTCGTATGAATTTATAATTTTTATATTTATATATACTTAAAATATATTATAACACATCTGTTTCAATTCGAATCGATTTTTAATAATTTTTTTTCGAAATGCATTACATTTGTTTAAGGTGGACAGATACACGAAAAATACCATTGACTACTTTGTTCATTTTTTATTTTATTTACCTACTTGTTAGTATCATATAATATGCGTTAATATGCGTTAATATTCGTCGTTTCTATTGAACTGACGGCGTCAATATAACATTTACACATATTACAACAATTAATAGACCTGAAAAATATTCTTTTATCTTTGTTCTTAAATTAGGTAAATGAATAACAGCATAATATACTTGGTAAATTTTTACTGATGTGGTCTAATGCACGTACTATGAACTACTTATTGTGCACGTGGCGATCATTAATTTTAAAATGGCGTGATTTTTATACGTTATATCAGCAATAAAACCAGTCCAAAGTTTCCATGTTGTCACATTGAGACTCGTTAGAGATTAACAAATATCATACATTTAAATAGATCGTTTTGCGATTACCAAGTGGTTAAAAAAAAATCCCTTGGTGAAATGCTATAATCAAACGTAAGCATACGACATGAATAGGATTTGCATTGTTTCTCAAATCGTAAATTATTATACAGCTGTGGAGAGTTTAGTTTTCTTAATACAATAATAATTAATACAATGTTAGTTAACTGCGCTAACCCGATTAGGTTTTATTATCCATTTTGCACTTCTTAGCCTCGTACACACGTTCATCAGCGGCATGAAGAACGAAAACTACCGATGAATTATTTTATTTGCTTAAACAAAATTGTTTCTTTTTATTATTGTTATAGTTATTATTTATTTTTTTTTTTTGATCATTAGTACCAAAGTTACAAATTTCGATACACTTTAAAAACTGTGTATGGTTTAATTAAATAGCTATAAACCTACAAAAATATCTTATAATATCAAATTCGTGACCAATATGACGTAATTATCTTTAATGCCGTTTTCCCTGTTGTGTTTTTATGAAAAACGTATTCGTAATGAAGTACTGAGAATATTCTTACGACTATACATCGGAGTATGTTTTTTCCGTAGTTATTCGCCTTCGTCAGAAAAATTCACTTCAACGTTTCAATTCCATTAACTACAGACTGCAAATGATACTAAATATATATATATATATTTAGTAGCTGTGCTCGTAGAATATGAGAAAACGTACTGAACTTTCAAATAGACAAAATTTGAAACGACAAAGAACAATATTTTGGACGATTGTTCGTCGTAGTCGTAAATCATGAGTGTACACATAATATTTCGTCACGAGAAAACATTCGTGTAATGCTTAAAAAAAAAAAAAAAAACTCACAGACGAAAGACGGTAAAAGTGTTGTACAAATGGAATAAAGTGTCAAATAAAAGTTTCCAGAAACCATAAATCATGCTAACCCAAAACCATAGTAAATTGTATTGTGCATATAATTGTCCAAACGTGGAATACTGAAAGCTTATTTAAATTTTTTAATGCCAACGGCCGTAAAAAATACATTTAATGGTATTATTAAATAACATTTTCGCCATAATGTCGATAAATACATGCGTATTTAATTCAATAAGTTTTGCTTTATAACTACGACTTACGGTGTTCGTTTATTTACTCTATTTTTTTATTTTTATTTTTTATTTTCTATTTTTTTAATCTCCATGAGTATTTTAATATCGTAGCAAAATATGAACAAATGGCTAGTTTAAATGATTTTGTACAATATGTTTTTGCTAAAAAATATTAATGAAACACGAACGGAAATGCATAAATCAAGCTTATAATATATAATATGTTTGTTTTAATTATTTATTCGCATGACTTAACGACGTAACAACATTACAGCAATTTTAATTTTGCTTAATATAACCCCACTATAAACGTAACCAATACTGGTGCAGATGCCCAGCTTTTAAAATCAACATCAGCAATACGTTAAATATGTTTGATGCTAATTATAGATGAAAATAAATGTAATTTATATGTATACTTACAGATTTTACATTTTCCGTTCAATTTAAACAGACAGTCGCCTAATTAAATTAATTATAATATCGTCAGCCTAAAGCTTGATTTTAAATATCTTTACTGAGTATACTTTTATCTTTTAGTATACATTGCCGCATTATTTATTTAGAATGTATGTGAACCATTTAAATATAAACAATTATTTTCAGCAGCTATTACATAATTAAATCAACATTGATATTATTACGTTATTTTACGTTTGTATAATTTCTACACCGTTTCAATTTCGTCATTATCATTTAAGGATTCAGTCACTTGATAACTGAATTTAGCTACGATAATTATTATTTGAACTCTAATTTAACAGACAGCTTTACGCAATATTTTGAGATCAGATGTTTTTCGTTGAGAGATTTCACAATTACGCTGGTTTAAAATATAGTCTATACACATTCACCTAAAAATCTTCCACAACAGTTTTGAGTATTTTTGGGTGATTATTATGCTTGTTTAGTATTTTATATTTATTGCAAACTTGTTAGCAGTTGACTGTTGAAATCATCGAATAATTTTTGGAATTTTCAAATAACGTTTATACCTTGTGGCACTAATATTTGACTACAATATAATCATCCCGACAACCCATGATATTTTTACGTACCTATATTCGAGGAACTTAATGGAATTCTATGAATTAGCATTATTTTAAAAATAAAAGTATATCTTTCATATTTTAAAATAATTTAATTTAAATAAATATTTTTACATCTGTTTGAGTAGTTTGCGAATCAAAGAACATTTGTTTAGATTCGGGCATATTTTGAGAATGGTGGCTTTCAACTACTGGCAAAGGATATTACTTCTGATCTTCGTGTTTAGTTAACGCAAACTTATAACTTTGTTTAAGAGCGATTCCACGTTATGTGGTAATTTTTTTTTTTAAATATTTGATTATTTGATGACACCCTACATCGAAATTTACTACTCAGATGTCGTGTTCGTGTGAATGTTATGTACAACTACCCTTAGAAAATACATAATTATACGTTTGAAAGTGTTCGTTATAATTTGAACGTTTTGTTTTTTATGACATAATAATAGACATGGTCAATTATTCACCACGATGCTGATGGTAAATTTGTTAAATAATAATGCTCTTTCATGTGTTCTCTTAAAAGTTTATGTTGTTTAACTTGAGCTTTTAAGCAGAGGTTGATTGTGGTTAGTGGAAGTAAAATCGGTCCATTGAGAATTGAAATGACAACTTTGGTTTTGTCTCTCATAAAACTTAATGCCTCCTAATGTAAATATTTTTAGTTTGCCCTCCGTCATGTTCAGCAGTTATAATTTCGTATTCGAGTTTAATTCGAAATTATTAAATTACGCGATGAACAAGTCTCGGCAAATTGGTATGCGAGCGCCACCCCGTTTGTTGAAAGAAATTAATCGTCATTTTGGTGAAATAATACTTTTGTAGCTTTTAAATTAGGTTTTGCGAATGAATATTATTATTTTGGATTTTCGGCGTTGTTTAATTATTCATAAAACTGCGAGAACAGTAATAATCGTACAGTATTCGCCGTGTTATTGTTAATAAATGCGTGTCTCTTCTCTGCGTTGGTCGGTTTGTTATCACGTACAATCATGCTAATATTGCTTACAATAAAAAATAAATAAATAAAATAGCACTGCATATTATAACTATGCATTATTATAACATTTCCTTCTATAAAATATCTAATTGATATTCAACGCGCAGAAGAACGGATTTCGTACATTATCGTTAACCCAATAGCTGTGGTATGCAAGGGCGTGGGTAAGAATTATACACAGAGTGAGTTGATATAAATATATATATATATTTATATGAAAGTAATAATTGTTTTTATTATTACCTATTTATTTACTAGTGGAGATTTTGAAAATGGAGAAGGATTTTAACCCCCAACAACCCCGTACTTACCTACAACACTAATGTAATGTAATGTATGTAATATAATAACAAAACAAATAGCGTTCATATTCGAATAATAACAATTTTGTTCGACCTCCATATAATATTATAATTATTTTTTCATTCGCACGATATTTAATAATGTGTGAGATTGCCGTAACACGCACGCACAACTCTGTTATGTTTATCGCATACAGTATCTATGCGCATATAATAGTTACCCAAGTTTTCTACACGTGCTATAAATCCAACGTAATACACGATATACTAGTATTGCTGTCAACGCAATAAATTATATCAAAATATCTTTATTCCAAAGTTCGTAATCAAAACTTTAAGCTAATTACGATTATAACCGTAATGCAACAAGCACACACAAGCGTGCTGTAATATTTAAATACACATGGTTGTATTCATATAGTTTCGCGTATAGTTTACGTGCACATTCAGAATTAGATCGGTATTTCATTGGGTTCTCGCACGTACACAAACGGTACACTTTCCCACCTCCGTAAATATATCTTGTGTAAGTGTATGTGTCTGCGTGTGTGTGTTCATGACAATGAAGTCTGCGGGACGGTGTTCGGTAACAAAGAAACAACGGGAACGAGAGAAAGAAGCCTTAGATAAATCGATCACGTAGCAGTTACTGTATATACCGCTCTAGGTATATAATATAAATATATATATAAATGTTCAATAGTATTCTCGGAGAATATCAAATAATCGAACTCCGCGCAAAGCCGTTTTTCCCTTGTCCTTTTAATTAAACATTTAATTTCGTTTCTACTACTGCTCGAATCGGTAGAGTAGCCTTTCGTCGCTGCATACCTAATGGCATTATTTTATCGACCAAATACGACCAGATGATATTTACATGTATCGTATTCAAACACATGGCTGTGATTAGAAGATTAAAATATGTATTTGTATATGGATCAAGTATACGTCCAAACCGAAAATATATTGATATTTTGACGAAGACTTTAAACGAAATGTTTCATACAATTTGAATACATTTTTTAACAACAAGTCAAACGTATCTAGATTAATTCAATAAACCACAACACGGATGGTTTGTAATTAATTTTTAGTGTTTTTATAATTAAATAAAGTACACCCCCTAGAAATCCCAACGAAAAATTTGGAGCTTCTTGTGCACTTTTTTGATTTATTAGTTCAATCCGTAATCAAAAGAGAGCATACATAACATTGAGAAGAATCGAAAAGTATTTTTGCTGAATGTCTGTCTAAAGAAGTGCGTTTAAAATTGTACTTTTTTCTGTTTATGATAACACATATAGTAGTTTCTATCGGAGTACAAAAAATTAGGCCTTTCTATAAACCACATTTAAAAAACTATTCTCGATTTGATTTTTCCTATTTTCCGTTTCAGAAATAATTATACCGACGACCGTGCCGACAACTACGTCGACGAAGACCACCACGACCACCACCACCTCGACCACGACTACTACGACAACGTTGGCGATCGCCACGAAGAAAATCGTTCCTCCGACAGGTAATATGCATTCAAATTAGTTCACAAATTATGTTCGTGACTTAATATTCCATTATTATAACACCGTCTGCCTCTGCAATAGATATGAAATTGTTCGACGGTAACGTAAGCACGTAGTGTTAGTACATGGTAGGCACATCGTCGACAGTATTATATAATAGCTTTATTAGGCGTATAATTAAAATTCGGGCGGAACTGTTTTCGCTCAAAATCGACCTTTTGGTTTTCGCTCAAATAAATATTATTCGTCGTAGACGAAAAAAAAAAATTGGTTTACCACTGACCTTTTAATACCAGTTGTGTAAAATAACTTGTATAGAAAAATCCAAATTCTATAGTCTCGTCGTAAATTAGAAAAGGTTACAATTGAATTAATCTCGGATATAATTCGAGATAAAATTACATATACCGCAATCGTGCTGATCCATCAGATACGTTAATCAAGTATAAAAATAATAATTTTAGTAATAAAAATAATAACTACAAGTATAATTTCGGTTCATAAATTATTTCTACTGTCACAATTTGTTAGCTCTGTGTTAAACATAACTGTTCAGCCAAGTTATACATGACTGATGGTTTAGCAACGAATGCACGGGATTCCATTCAACACGATCGTGAATCATTAAATTAAAACGAAATTAATAAACAAATTTTAAGTACAGCATGTGAACTTAAAGCTATAGATGATGTTCATACTTATCAAAAAATAAATTAATAAATACTAAGAGTCAACTCAAAATAATTGTCTTGAGAAAAACATGACGATATGATTAAAACTAGAAATGTTATTTGAGTAGGCTAGAATCAAAAGTCACATGTTCCAAAAAATAGTGAAATGAGTTATCGACACTGTCTAATAGAAATTTTAAATTTTAAATTTTAAATTTTAGAGTTTAATTTAATGTATAATAATATAATAAACTATATTATAATAAACTATTTTAAAATGCTGGAAATACATTAAATTAAACTCTATTTCTATTAGACAGTGCCGATACTTCATTTTACTATTTTTTTGAACATGTGACTTTTGATTCTAGCCTACTCATTTATGACAGTCGTAAAAAAGTTTTGCCTATAGATCCTAAAAAATATTATTGAAGCTCATTTAGCTTTAGAAAAAAAAAAATTATTGTATAACGAATAAAAGCGAACGGTTTTTTAGTTCTTAATGATCAAATAAAAAATATTGTTATTTTTTCATGCGACACAAATTCAATAATGTCATGCGAGGTTGATTCAATTTACATTTATCAAACATTTAAATACTGCGCTCGACTTTGGACTTAAATGCTTACTATACATGACTCTGGAAATGAAAATTATATTCCATTGGTTATTTGTTTGTTGCCCGACAAAACATCTGAAACTCATGCATTTGTGTTATAATCAAATTATCAATAAGTGTAATCGAATCGGATAAACTTTTTCCCTCAAAAATGTATTAATTAATTTTGAAATGTTAATACATATTGCTGTTGCGAATGTTTAGCATTCAAGTCATATAATTGGTTGTAGATATCACTCCACGCAGTTATGATGGCGAAGCATACAAAAGTTCGGTTTAGTCAGTGAACACAATGATTGGTTATCAGTACTTGGTTACAATGTACATTTGGTTTAATATTTTTAGTAATCGAAGAAGTTTCAGACTGTTATGTTGAGGATTTAATTGGTGACTGTTCAATTGATGATAGGCTAGCAGCTAAATATTTTGATTATTTAACAGAGTATTATGTTTATCTTTAAAAGATAAAACTTTTATCCTGTATACAGTGCTAACCAAAATGTTTTTCTTTTTTACGATGAATAATATTTCTATGGGCTAAAACCAAATCACTCTTTTTTCGGGAAAAATTATCTTTTAAGCGAAAACTAAAACGTTAATTTTGGACGATAACATGTGTGCCCTAAAATTCAATAAACAACGAATTCAGTCCGTCTAACTCGGTATTGGCTTGATCCACGCATAGAAAATAATTTGTGTTCTTTGAAACAATGTCACAAAAGTGGAAATAATTTATTCATTAATTTCTAATTGATTATTAGCATGCTATAATAACAATAGCTATCTGATTTTGATGCAGTATATAAGACCCAATTAATTTATACGTTTCCTGACTAGTTGGTTTGCTTTTTCTCTTGCCTTTCAGTAGAACTTTAAGTAATATTCAAATACTTGATAGGCTCAAATGATAAATTTAAAATAGATGCAATAATTTCACGCAAAAGCAACGACCTACATCACCAAAAATCTCTGGAAACAGAATTTGAAATTGTAGCGAGCGCAAAGTGTAGTTAATAGCTAATCTAAGATCTCGAATAATACAGCAGCAAAAGGTCGTTTATTTTTTTTCGACTACGGGACAATAAAGACATTATTGTTTATGACGTCGATAATATTATAATCTACTTCCAAATGTTCAGATTAATTTATAGTTCTTATAAAGTTATGTTAGAAAAGTTTTCAAGATGTAAAAAAAAAAAAAAAACTGTCGATTCCTAAAAAATTATCAAAACCGATAGAGAATACGTGCAGCATTTATTCCATATTGAACACGAGCCAACCGTTTTACGATAATGTTTTATTAAAAACAGTCTACGTTCACAAGCGATATCTCGTGGCCTACGAATCCGACCATAAATTAATATAAAACATTCCATATTCTGGCACATCCCTCATTGACACATCTACGTATAAATTACACGGTACCGCGTTTGCTTCATGATGTATACTATATAATTCATTCTGTATCGTAAAAAATACACGGTCCAGATAATAAATGGACTCCACCAATGTACGGTTATAAATAAACGAAAAAAAAACCAGGGATGTAATATACATTATTAGTATTAGTATTAAAATAATATTACTTCGAATATATTTATCGTAAAAAAAAAAAAATTGTTACAGATTGTATGTTTTCCGTTAAAAATTAAAAAATATTAATATAACAATCAACCGGTTACAAGGTCCACAAGTCACATAGGTCCAATATCTTCCCAGCGATTCCAGTGATTTGCATACCGAGTACAATAACTACATAAACTTACGTTCTGATTATCAATCTATACGTACAATTGTATGAGGCATTCCAAAAATATGATTATACCTATATCGCAGTATATCACGTGTTTTTAACTGTTTGAGAGGTTTTATGTAGGCCTAAAACATGAACGGAGATGGTTTATCATAAAAATATTTATAACGTTAGCTGTTGAAAGAAATAACAGTCATTTATGAGGACTTTGGCGTTAATGTGAAACGTATTTCTTTTCTTTTTTATTCTTCCATGTTGTAAAATTATTAGCAGAGTATATTAATATTTGCGTTAAAATTTACAATCAGTTTATTTAGGTATTAAATTTCGAACGAAACAAATAATGTACTCGATTTATCATCATTTATGTGTTCTTTTTTTCTCTATCTGCGTACACAATTTTAACCGTAAATATTGATCGGTTAACGCAACCATAAAATATTTCTGATAATTAATATGTTCTAGTTAGTACTTTAATGAGGATAATTTTACGAATTTCCCATCAGTTTACTTAATAATTGCGAAAAACTGACGAAAAGATAAAAATAAAACTTATACACATGTCTCAAACATAATCTAGTTATTACTGTTTTCTTTTTCCTATTGATATTTGGATTTGTCCTTAGATATGTGTCACTAATTTGGTTTCTGTCTACTGTTGTCAATACTATCTGATCAGTTCAATGTAGGTTTGTTTGATATTCTGTTTCTGTACATAGCTACAAAATTGTATTAATAATTTGTTCATAGTACGAATTAATATAAACACATTTTATTTAATTAAAAAATAAAATTTTGCTCAAATTCGCTGCACAATTTAATAAATATGTTTCATGCGATATCTTACAGAATATCTTATAGAATGCCGGAGCTCGATAGACTTATTATTAATGGACTTAATGAAATTATGATTACGTGATATCACTCATATGAGATGTACATTTGATTTAAGTATAAAAAAAAATATCATCTATTTTACTTGTTATTCGCATTTTACAAGATACAATGATTTATAATCCTCATGATATTATGTCAAGGAACCCGTAACATTTCCTTTTCAAATATTACATCCCTCCCAAGAAGAAGAAGATTATTATAGAACTTCGCAGAATTCGCTATTGTTATCACGAAAGAAAACATACGGATTATTTTTTCTTGCCATTTTTCTTTCTCGAATTTCAATTTTTGAACTTCATACGATAGTGTGATAAAATACGACACTGTATCATTGGTTAGACAAATAATACAACACGCATACAACATGCGAGGGCTTTAAAAATAATTATTTACCATACTATTGTGTCAGATAAAGTATCCCATTTATCAAAAAACATGATGTTGTTCATTATTGTTATTACTATTATTATTTATTACTACTACTGTTTATTCAGAACGGTGTATAGCTAAAAATCCGCGCATTGTTCATGTGTTATTAACAATTATTATAAACGCAAGATGGAATTTTCTAAAGTTATAATAAAACCGTTTAAGACAAATTAATTTAAAATAGATTTCCAAATAACGAACGAAAAAAATTACGTTATGTACTAACGTTTTAGTCAAGTAAAATTATATCGGTTGAAAACGAGTTCTACACAAAAAAAGTTGACCGACTAGAAAAAAAATAAATAAAAATAATACCTAATAGTCCAGTAGAACAATGGAATTGTGCGAGAAATTATAAAAATTATATCCACAACTTTACTTCTCTAAAATATTTTCCTAGACGTCGAGTTACTTACTGTTCTCCCGGAAGAACGTTCAAGTCGTAAATTATCAAACGTTTAGTTATAAGATTTACGAACTTATATTTTGTAAGTATAACATGACAGTGGTGACATGACTATTCGACAATTTTTACAATAATCTTTGGTTAAACTCACTCTGACTCCATCTCCTTATTTTTTTTATTTTTATTTCAAAAGTAGGAAACATATTATTATTTGTATGCACTTAGAGGGAATCATGAAAGATGAATGAAATCATCGCACATGGAGTGACATGCTTATCGGCTTTACATTAAAAATTATTAATTAATCCAAGTAATAAATGGTTTAATCGAATGTTGTTTTTTCTTTTTTTTTCTAGTGATACCGTCTCCGGCTTCAAAAAGAAAGAACCACAAAAAACTTGAAGGTAAAGTTAAACTTTAAATATTTAAATTATAATCAGATCTCGTTGAATTAAATTAATTAAATGGCTGCTACTTTTTTTTTTTGACATTTGATTAGAGAAATAGTTTTATGTTTTTCATAACAACATCAAACGAATTGGTTTAAAATCCCAATGATATCTACCCACTGTCATTTTTATTGTTATTAATTATTATTATTATTATTATTATTATTATTATTATTATTATTATAATTATTATTATTATTATTATTATTATTATTATTATTATTATTATTATTATTATTATTATTATTATTACTATTGTTATTATTATCATCATTATTATTATTACTATCATGTTCTATATAAATGTATTACCGTTATATCTTCCAAGGAACAAGTCATATGTTTATTCGACTTTAACCGAATGCCCTTTTGAATAATGGTATAATTATAAGTTTACACGGAACATAGATTTAATTAATTCGATCAATTCATGCATAGTTTCTTCGTGTTCTATACTTTTTAAACGTCTCGATCTGTTGATGTTGTAATGTTGTTGTTAATGTAACGATGTAATGCATATGAAGACTTGTACACTTACGAGATAGCGTTGATGATTGTGGAAAATAATTTTTGTTTTCTACTACTTTCACACGTGTGTTCAACAACTACTGATGCATACTCACTTTTGTTCGATCGATTCGCGTTAAACGTTAATTTTTCATGGCAACATGAGGTGCGTACGGATATGCGTTACAGCCGAATTATAAAGTTTTTACGTCGATACTAATTGCATAATATTATATTCACAGTGGTACTGATGAATTATTTTTCAAAAGCAAAGATACTAAAACTGCCCGATGCCATTCTGAGAATGAAATTTCTGTGTGCACCATAATTTCGTGGTTTGATATTATTTACTCAGTGATAGTAAATTAATATTCACGCAAACGGTCGGTAATGTTCTCATCGTTTTACACCTTTGGTACGATACACGTTTTATCCGTTTTCAGTCGTCAACAAATCATCGAGTGTACATTTTGAGAATACAACTTGATTAGAGAATTCACAAGGTTACTTGAAGACTCACAATACTATCGATTTGTCGTATGATTTTCAACGGAGCTCTTCCATATTTGGGTGCGTGTGCATATTTACCGTACAATAAGATTTTGTATCATTTGTCATAACCATTATCACTTGTAACCTCAACACAGATGCAACTTTTGGCTAGATGCACTTAGATCATTTAGAAGTTGACAGAAATATCAATCAACATTACGAAAATATGTGTTGCTTAAAAAGTACAATATCAAGTAATAGGTATCAACGAATACACAGAAATAAGAAGCAATCTCATCAACTAAGTTTGTACAAGATGATCACATATTTCCATACACCCATACTAATAATCTGAAGTTCTATTAGATTTATAAACGTAAGATACGCATTGAATTAATGGCGTTAAATATCAGACGACTTCTGTATTAAATAATGCGTACCATCAAAGCATACGACTGATCATATGAATCCATCAAATGGCCGATAATTAGTATGTAAGCATTCTACTGGTCAACAGGCACGTACACCCACTCACTGATGGAGTTAACGTTGTTATCTTTTAGTCGTCTACAAACGACTGTTGAATTAATTTCATTGGATGCTCTTTATCAAATTACTTGGCCGTCATTCGTAAAATATAATAACAACGTCTAAAATATAACAAAATTAACTATATGTGTTTGCGTGTGTATGCAACGTCATGTTTTCAAGTTTTTCTAAAAAAGGGTACTTTTATAATACTATAACAAATACATATAAAATATGAATTAATAATTACATTATGCTGTTATAATTATCAATAAAAATGAAAAGTTATTTACAACCGCATAATATAAATTAAAGTTTTCTTTCTTTCTACGTTCGTAATAAGTAATTTATGACTTTTTTCTTCTGGGAGGTCGAGAACCGCAAATCCCCTTTGAAAATACTCTACCATGTTTATGTGTATGTATATGAGTGTATGTGTGTGTGTGTGTGTGGGTGTGTGTGTGTGTGTGTGTGTGTAGGTTGCAATAAAATATAATATTTGCTGGAACATTATGCATTGCTTATATGATAAACGTGTATTAAAAAATCATGGTCAGTGGTGAAACTTGAAAATGCGTTTGGAAGCAAGTTATTCATTGGATCAAAATAATTGAATCAGATGCTTAAAAACTCACTAACGTAGGTCACCGAAGATAATTAATTGTAACTAATGAATATTTTTATCATCATTGGGATATATAATCATCAAAAACGTCCTGTCTACTGTAAAGAAATTGCATATGTTGCATTTTCTCTCTCTTTGTCTTTGACATAGGTCATTATAACTATGGAGTTGAATTTAGTTGTTGAAGATTAGTGGTTGAACTTAGAGTTCTATATAGTAATATCTAAAAAACTATTTGTTCAAACTTTAATTGTTAAACGATATTTCAACGAGTTATTTATAATATTTCGTAATTTTACTTGTGGTAAAATAGTATACGATAAAAATCATCCATATTTTTGTAACTAAATCAACTTATATTAAACTTTGGCCTTTGTAAAAATATATACAAATAAAATAAAAAATCTAATATTTCGAAAATATTCTCGTAGAAATCCAAAAACGTGATAACAAATTTTATTTTGGATCCCTTCAACGTTAACGCAACCACATTATCCGAGGTCTAGTTCAGTGATGTTCGACCTTTCTTCCTCGGCGGGTCACTTTGGTATACAATTATTTTCTAACGGGTCACCAAATATAAAGTACGAATTATGTCAATACTAATCTAATAATATAATTCAGTTGTTTGTAGTATGGATATAAAATAAAGATTGTTACATACTTTACTTGTTTTCATGTAATTTATTCACGATTGAAAATACTATAGATTTTAGATACGCTTTAATACACACAAATAAATCAGTTGTAGTGCACGGGTGAAATTTATGTTTCTGAAAATGTCTGAAAATTAAATCAATAAATTAATAAAAAATTCTGTTTTATAATAATTTTCTTTTTTTTTTAATATTTTGTTTAATTTTAAAAATTTGTATCGGGTCACATAGAATATTGCGGAGGCCACATCTGGCCCACAAACCACTGATTTGGCACTGCTCAAGTCCATAACTTACGTACGATATTTATACATAGTACATATATACATTAAGAGATTACTAGATAGAATAAAGACTATGTAAGATCTACGATACTTTCCGAATAAAAAATAATAGTCGAGTGTAGGTCACGTGCTCAAGTATAGGGTCACATGTGTAACAATATGGACCAGACGTTCCTCATACTTTCGTTTATGGCGATAGGGTCGGCCTAGCAGCAATAAGGCCACCCGTTGCGTAAAATTCCATTTTTTCACGGAACCCGTTCGAAATATTTTTCTTCACGTACACCATATGATTTTTTATATTCATCCGCATACAGCGACGAAACAACTATTGTTCGCAAAACGCGTCCGACTGCACAGTTACGATTATCGTCGTCGCCGTTATTATTATAATTTTACACATCGAACAGACGGACATACACTAGCTGTATACGAACGGGTGTTTCGAACATTCATACACATATACTCAACATATATATATACATACATACACGAACACACACACTATCGACCACCACTAATAGTAAAATATACAAATCTAATATTATGTGCCAGGTACGGTCGCTTTTATATTTCATTACGAGCGTCAGGGCCGTATCAAGGGGGGGATGGGGACATTTGCTCCGGGTGGCTAAATATTGATCTATTTAGGGAGGCGGCCTGGTGTAATATACTAATAATTGTAAATACAGCCCTGGCGAATGTTCAATCCTTCTACGAGTGATACACAAAGAAATGGAATTTTCATTCAGACCATCCCCCGCTCTCTTCGATCTCCACATTCTTAATCCAAACCACATTAGATCGACAGTGTTTGGAGTGTTTCATATCGTGCTTTAGCCCTTTTCACCAAAATCAGTATTTCGACATCGGATAGTAATAACAATAATAATAATATGTAAATGTTTCGAAACTTGTGTATAAACACCTAAATTACATCGCATTATCATTGACGGTTCGAAACTTTGTTTTTCCGACCTACCGAATCACCTTCATAGTCATCACAGTTTTCTCGCACTTACATAAAATATATATATGTTTATATGTATATATATGTTGACATATGTTTCATTGTGTTTAGTCATTTCGCGTTGTTATATAAATAATATTATTCAAAAATGTTTTACAATTGGGCACGATACGTCGTAATGGAAACACGCAGCAGTTGAACGGTAAAAAATAAAAAATAATGGTAGTTGGGGTGGCGATGACGTTGTGCTGAAATTATTCTCGCCTCTAAATTGCCTCTTCAAAACGGTTTGTTTTTATTTGAATTATACTCCACCCTCGTTCGCGACGAAATAATAATAATAAAAAATAACCCACACTCGTCGTACGTGTACACACACAAACGTACATATGTATAAATGTATATATATATATATATATATAAACATATTTGTTTTTGCTACTTTTGCATTTTGCAATATTTGCTTTTTTTACATGTTTATATAAATATGTATATGCATACACAAATTTAACCTCAACGGAAATGTAAAACTTAAACGTTTCACGAGAAACGATAATTTACTCGTACAACGTATATTCGGAATATTCAGATTTATTATTTTAATAAAAAACACCCGGAGTGTACTATATATGGAATGTAGACATAATAGATATGTACCATAATTTAGTTTTTTTTTTTTTTCATTCAACAGTAGAAAAAATTCACTATAGAGGCACTATTATTTTTGGTTTTAAAAACGTGTCCTCTAAATTATTATTTAATAGTCTCAGGAAAACATGTTGAAATAATGAAAAAATAAAAATTAACTGAAAATCTTGAACGAGCCGCTTGGTAAGTTTAATTTCAAAAGTATTCGGATCAAAAGTAATTTATTATTGAAAAATCCAAATTTCCAGTGAATAAATCAAAAACTGACGTGTAAAACTATTATTTTCTCTGTCTTTACACTTTTCGAAAGATATTTGATTCACTGCACAACTTCTTATAACATGAATGCCATCTCATCTCACGCATATCGACGATGAAATCAAATGTACGCATCACGGAAGCTTCAGCAACTGACCTCGCGATGTACATCATAAGCTCATTTCCGGAGAACGAGCGTTATGGAACACGCATATCTTTCGTTCGTCGGTTGACGATATTATTGGCTGCGTAACGGGTGTGATCTTACGAATATTTTCCTGTTTTGAAATCATTGACTAGTGCACTGTGTCTTTCACATATCTGAATAGTTTAATTGCGTATCGTGGGTTCATTCACGTTCCAGGACGCTCACGAACCAAATTTTTACAATTAGATATTCATGTACACTTATGCGAAAATCATTTATTGGCCACATCTAGAAAAATTGTTTCCATGCTAGATTTTTGTTTCAATTTTGGCTAGGTTCCTTTTAATCAGACATCGATCGATTTCTTTGTTGTTCTTTGTGCCGGAAAGGACATTAGCAATAAGTTCGGAATCACAGTTAATATTTTTAAAAACGAATCGAGTGCTCTTAATTTAAATATTTATTTTTTTATTTTTTTATTTTTTTTTGATATTTCGTATTGCATAGCACAACAATAGTTGTAATGTGCATTGCCACGGAACTCAAAACCGCGGATTTTTATCGTCGATCGTTCGAACGCTGTAGTCATTGCGTCTGTTGGTTTCAGGGGACCGGAAGTCCGGCGGGAAGTCGGACGACAAGACCAGGCGGCGGATGAACGGGATCGAGGAGGCGGACGAGATGGAGACCAAGAGCAGCAGCCACCGGGCCAGCCGGGGTTCGAGTCGGGTGCGCCGGTCGACGGTCGGCCACTCGCTGGGCGCCGCGGCCGAGCTGATGGTGCTCGCGGCCACCGCGGCCGGTTGGCCAGCCGGCTGTCCGGCGAACGCGGCGTCCGGGCTTGTGTCACTGGCCGTGGCCGTCTCGCCGCCGCTGTTGCTGATGCTGTGGGACGGTTGCGCGCCGTAGTGAGCGGCGTCGGGGGGCAACGAACTACACGGCGGACGAGCCTACACGCCACGCGTTTAGCGGCAACACCGTTCGTCTGGTTCCGTCAGCTGCGAGTACCGCGGTCGTAGATCATCCCTCCACCCCGAGACCGTGGATCTGTGTTCACGAGTTCTCGTTATCGGCGTGCAAATTATCCGCGTGAATCATTCCCATTGATCAATGTTATCGGTTTTTTTTTTTTTTTTTAATTAAATCGTTTTTTTTTCTTTATCCTTTTTTCGTCTCGCGTTGTCTGAAACGTTCGATCGGATCAAGAGAAAATAAAAACACATCAACGATACTCGGCCGGATTTCTCGTCCGTTTCGTTTCACTTGTTGTGTCAATCGTTCGGCACGAATACGTTCGTACGTACCACGTTCTATAATAATATTTTTCCATTTCAACCGAACAACGATGGTTATGTTCATCCGGTATTAGTTATTTTTTTTTTCGTCCCCCCTCCCCCTCCCCATATGAGATTACAATACAATATTGCTCAAACGTGAACGATGTCCGTAGAAACGTTTCGCGAAACAAGACGAGGTTTTCATTTGTGTTTCCGTTTATCGGGGATTTCATTCTTAAATCGAATTTTGCGGCCACGATATTATTTTACGCTATACACCCGAAGCGACAACATTTTCTTTTATTCTCCCTCCCCCCCCCCCCCACACCAAACGGTACATTAACGAATATCGTTCTAATTATTCAATCGAACATTAACGTGCGCGTAACCTTTACCCTTTATGCGTATGCACACCCGTGCTCGCGGTGTACCCATATCTTATTATATTAGAAAACTATCGGACAATATTGTTTGTTATTTTGTTGATGTACAAAGACAATGTAAGTTAATCATAATACAGTACCACGTGTAAATACCATATCAACTATATTATAGTATACGTTATAATCCTGTACTGCGCTGTTTAGACGGAAATAAATTTTACTTAAATAACTATGAAACGGGGAAAAACTATATATGTAAACACTTATAATTTAAAATCCTGCTGTACGTGAATTGATTATACGATTTATAATACCTGATTTACTATTGTGTAATAAAGATGCAAATAAACGAATAACGATAATATACATATTATGTTTGGTTCGTTGTATATTATTTTGTATAATATAATACAAGACATTATGTAGTGTTTGTGTTTTTTGATGGAATGTTTTTTTTTTTTATATATATATATTCATATAATTATTTATAACAAACCGTGTACGGGCAATTTGTTTTAGACGAATGTTTTTGTGTTATATTTTTTAAATAAATCTATTCACGATAATATTTTCATTTTTTATGGAAACTGTGATTTTGAATAACGAAATTAAATTGTTCACAAGACAAAAAAAAGTCTACTTTTGTACGACCCAAGGAAGTATGTGCAATTTAAAATTTTAATTAAATTATAAGTAATTAAAAAAATAGTTCATATTTAAAAGAAATTTTAAATATAATATAAACACGCTTTATAAAAACGGTTTCACGTAATTTATTCGCATTTTAATCAAAAAATTTTAGTTTTCCTACCTTAATTTCTTTTTTCACGTGTACTGCGTTCGTATAATTAATTTTCAAATTGTCTTTCTAAGTATTATGTATAACACAGAAGGGGTACTGAGGTTAGGTTTGAATGAAGAGAATAAAATTAAACCACGAAAATAGTTCATATATAATTTATATAATAATACGCGTATAACTGCGTATAATAATACGTATGGGCATAGTACGTGACGACGAGCAAATAAAATTTCAAAATTTAATTAACCGCCGCCGCCGCCGTCGTCAGGATATATATAAATATTTATGCGACGTTTAAACGAATTTCAACCGGCGAATTCTCATTCGAAGAGTGTACCCCAAATTAACATCAGACAAAGGTTTATATATATCTATGTATGTATGTATATATAGTTCATTATTGTCAAGCATTCAGACAAGACGTCGTTCGTTCGATACGAAATAAATGGTAATTGACGTAATTGCATTATTGAATATTTAAACAATAGAGCAATCGACAATTTAAATCGTACGTGCAGTTTGACGATCGTGGAGCATCACGAATACTACGTACGAAAAAAAAACCCCATCTCTTACCGGTTCTTGGTAACTACCAACAGTACCAGTGACAGCGGAGCCGAGTTACGGTTTTAATATCAAATCGACTGAACACGGCATAAGCTAGCCCTGCAGGTAAGTCTCCAATCTCAGCCGAGTACCTCGAATTTCGGTTTCTAACGGTTGAAAATCTATCATGACCTATTTATTCATACGTCATAAACATCGAATATTTATATAAATCACTTTATTAGGTGTTTCAGATCTTTTTATTACCATCATTTTTGTTGTATACTGCTGTAAAAAAAATAACAATTAATAATATAAAATAATAATACAAAAATAATTTTAATTTTAATTTGATGCAATAGGTAAAACATCAATGCGTTATTGAAAATAACAAGTATATTTTTTGATGTCAAATTGTATAATATTGCAAACTATAATTTATTGTTAAAATATAGTTTTTATAGATAACATTTGTTTGACTTATAGAGTTCCATATATGACAGCTGATTTGAAATTTATATATGTTACATAATATCTAGTAATTTCAAAACATATATATATATTTTTATTTTTTTTTGTATCATAACTAATGTAGAAAATTAAGTCATCTGGTATAATAAACACATAAGTATGATAAATAAACGAACAATGGTAATTATTTATAAGCATTTACGAATAGTTTCTATTTGTAGAAGAATAATAATTTAATTTAAAATTAAACATAAAAATGCTTGAGAAGCTGTCAGTGACAGTAACTTCGATGAGAGTATCTGGTACAATTGACGCACAGTATTTTGGTAGATATAATATATATGTTACCGGCAATGTTGGAAATCAGTCATTATCAGTAATGACTAGTCAATATTAAAAGTGGCTAATTAAGTAAGGCAATGCTAACAATGCATAGGCAATATATAAAATACCTACAGTTAATAGTCAATGCACGTAATATTTCATTTATTTATTAAAAAATAATTATAATCGTGAGAATCATGTATAGTTATTATGTTTATTATTTATTTTTATAAGATAAACTACTATGGCACTTCAAATTACATAATTTTTTAGCTGTTCGACAAGCACATCGATTATTTTGACATTTTGTTTTATAATGGCACCTTTGATGTCCCTGATTCCCAGCTACTGTTATGCCCGGCAGCCTCTCGAAAAGTAATTTCCTTTTTTTTCGCTGAATATGGTGTCTCTTTCAAATCAAGAAAATTTTCGTCACAAGGAACGATTTTTGTTCGTGTGTATCTGTGCTTTAAGAAACCATTTTCTGTACCTAAAATAGAATAAATGAAAAATAATCTTAATATTTATTTCTAATTTTTAAATTTAATCACTTATATAATTTGTCCAAGCCATCTTGAACATCGGTGACAACAGCTAATCAATTCTGAGGTGATCCTCTAGCTTTGTCAATATCAGATATTTGTATTCAAACAGTATTTACCACATCTACGAGTATACATTTTAATTTCCTGTTTGATGGTTTGATGTTTTTATCATTTTTTTTAGCCTATTTTTCTAAACATTTCGCTGATTACTCGCGAGCACACAGTATGTTTCCATGTTGTTGATTAACTAAGAAATATTAAAAACATTAAATAATTACTACAAATTGTTGAATATTTAATAATACTATAATATAAATAATATACTTAGGTTTATGTCATCATCAGAAGACTTCTCTAATTGACTGTTTATCAACTTGCCAATTTGATCTGAAGGAAAACCAACTGATACAATTCATAATCTCACCAGACAACCAAACATGGCTTCATATGATCTTCCTATACCTTGAAATAAATCGAATGGTTTTATTTAAATTACGTTAAATTAAATTTTCTGCCATTGTCAGTGTGTAAAACGACCGGTGCTCCAAAAATAGTACAAATAGCCATTAAATTAAAAGCAATTTCTTCGGAACGTTTAGTTTTTAAAGGTTTTACTCGTAGAATCATAAACTTTGTTAAATTATCCTGATAATTCAAAATGTAACGATAATCATAAAAACTTTGTGACTGCATGTCTTTGAGATCCATCTGCGCGCGTGAATAAAATGCTTTATGTAATATAGAAACTAATACGGAAACTGGTCCTCTTTTTAGATTTGATGATTTTTTTCTCGCAGAGGATAAAAAGTTTCAAATACATCTCAATGGTTTTTTTTGTAATATTGCAATATTTTTGTGTAAATTCAGATACCATTCTGTCTCGACCACCATGACCAATAGAAGTGTGACATGTCGTCAGAATATGGAACAAATCCTCGTTAGTTACATAGTAAATGACATTGGATGCAGATATTTTACACTTTTAATAAGATAATCTTTCCCACTAATTGTTATTATATCGTACCTACGAACATTATTATAATATTTAGGAGTTTTTTTCGAACCCGGTGTATTCAAAGAAGTTTTGGAATGTTTTACTTCTTCCAGCCGTCTGTTATATTCCTGGACACTTAAAAATGATTTATTGTCACCTTGTCGAAGCAATACTAAATTAATTGATTCATAAATTTGTTTACGCATATTGGCTAACTCCGTAGTCAAATATTATAAAGGTCGTGCACGCTTCACAACGATACTACTGCAACACGACTGAAAGATATTGACTAAACTTATCAGTCAATTACGGAATCATACACATATACACCGATTGCCCACAATGACTGGCGTGCATAGGCGTTACTGACATTACCGTCATTGCCGGGATTACCGATAATAATGGTAACATATATATCTATATTATGGATAACATTTTTTTCTTTTTATATCTGAATAATAAATGCTAATTTTTATCTTTATCTAAATAATAATTATTCAATTTTTTTTTATTATTAATTATTATTCTTCCATTTATCTGTTATTTTTATCAAGATATTTAAAACAATATATCTTTATAAGACCCTGGCAGTAATTCGATAATAATCATTGAGATTTTGCTACGTGATGGCAATGAACGTGTCTCGATACGTTCGTCGACCAACAACCGTATTGATGTTTCAGATACTCCCGCGCGTGTCATTCGATTATTCACCACAGTCGCGTAAAATATTACGACAATATCATTACATTTCCATTGGAAAGTGGATATTTCCTATATTACATCGCCGAGTCACCTTTTGCCAGCTACACGTGTTGCGTTCGACATTCTCCGTACCTATGTGATTTTTTCATCGTGTTTTCATAACGTGAACGTGAGAGTGTGATTTTTTTTTTTTTTTGATCAGCCATAAATATTAAATATTTAAAATTGGCAAATTTTTTCGAATGATCGTAGGCGTCGGTCTGAAAATGAAAATTGGACTGTAAAAGGTCAACCGGTGATGAAGTACAGACGAACAGTTCTAGATTGTTTTTTTTTTTTTTTTTTAATTGTATTTACTTACGTAGTATAGACTTTTTTATGAACTGCAGTATTTGAAAAAGTATACGATTTTATTCTGGAAAAGAAATACTAACTCAACAACCCCGCTTTCCGAGAGACAAAGATTTATTTTCGTAAGTTTAAAAAATCGGCGCAAAAATCTCGATGGGTTAATTAGGAATTTCAAAGACAAAGTGAAACGTAAGGTTACAAAATCAGCTGTACTCAATTTTTGAAATTTTTCACACATTAAAAAAATAGGTTATGGTTTTATTATATGATATTAAAATTAACAAAAAACTAATGAGTACAAACATATGGTGTATACATTTTACAAAATATTACTTCAGAAGTATGTTCATAATTTTGTTACTATTATTATTTTTTAAACCAACAATATGATTTTTTTTTTTTATATACAAAGCTAGTTTTGAAACTGTTTTTAGATAAACATCAAATACATGTTGAAGGTATTTAATAATAATTATAACATGTAAAATATTTTTTATAATGGTAAAAAAAAAACATTTTATTTACTAAGAAAAATGTGAACCATTAACATTTTTAATAATTCAAAAAAATTATCAGTTACCATCTAGGGGTAAAAAATATAAATATGTCTTAAAACAGCTGATTTTTAAGTTCAAATGTGACCATAAGTGATTATGCGACCAATTACAATTTTAATTATTTTTTAGTTGTAAGTGTTTAGTTATATTTTAATTACCATTATAATAATTTAAGTATAATTTTTTAATACGGAGAATATAAATTTAGCCGTATACAAAATAACAATTCGAATAAACAACCATTCAGCAGAGATGCTGTTCAAAAGGCGTATCCGTATTTGTAACGTTTATGTTTTCAAAATATAATGTTCAAATTCAATCGAATCACTTAGCGATTTTTGGATAATTTTTGAATGTTCCAAAACTGGGAATTCGTATCACTTACAGAATAATCTTATTAATTTAGTGTAAAACCGAATACGAAAATAATTGAAGAGACAATAAACAACCACATATAAATGAGGTGCACGGATCTATGATATCCTGTATCCTGTATTTTAAATTAAAATAACTCTTCAATTTTTTTTATTATTTACAATTTATTATTTTTGGCCATGTTTTTTCAAATGGTTATATGCTTTATTTGTCATTCAATTTGCTTTAAGATCTCAGCATAACTTATACTATATTTTATTAGTAACAGATTTATTTCTACAACTTAAAAATGTTTGGAAAAAGAACGATTGTAAAACGCAAATGGAGGGAGCAGACTTGTCGTAAAAGTACAATATTCTAAATAGATATTTGGTACTTCTTTCATATCATCTTTATAAAAATAAAAAAAAATAATGAACAGCTAAGTCGAAAATCTTGGAAGAAAAGTTCAATACAACTCTGCGAAAAAAAAATTAAATATATTTTATTGATCACCATACAAATAGTACGTCCACACATAATAGACGATACTACTTCTCTGTGAAATATAATTTTTACGTTTATTAATTTTTCAATAATTTCATATCCGTTTAATACAAGAAAATCACATGTAAACCTATTGTTTACAATACTTCGGAGATTATGCTAGACAAATATAATATTGAAATTACTTGACGTAGGCGCTTATTAATATTATTTCCCGTATATAATTATTTTTATCTTATGAATTATTTCTCATATTATCTAATATATATATATAATAACATTTATAGTGCAAAATCAAAATAATTATATACATTTTATAAAATATATCATTGGTGATTTTACAATTTAAGGATCCTAAGGATCCATTTAATGTTATTATTCAATTACTTATCATTAACCAAAAAATCTTTAATTTATTAATAAAAAGTAATTTTGACTGTATATATAATATAATATGTTTATTAGTAATTAATATTGTAGTAGGGACACTATATTTTATATATATAAAAAAAAAAATATTAAATTAAGAAAAACTTATCCTTCTTAATTATTTATTTATATTTGAAAAAATATTATTAAAATACTGCATATATTTATTTATACAAGATCTATTTATATTTATGAAAGTTGTAAAAGGTAAAATAAATATATTGTGTATTAATTGTATCAATCGGATTGTTCTGGTTGTACAAAAAAAGCTACACAAACAAGTTATATGACTATTTGCGTAATTTTTAAATATCTTGATAAAAAGAAAATATAAAATTATAGTTTTTTAATGTATACATATTAAATAAAGCTTTTATTGTAAATTATAATTAACAATAAACAAAATCATAAGTACAAAAGACTGTAAGATTCTTCTTCAATGTTTTTTACATTCTTCTTCATTATACACTATATTACAATCACGTAATTTACATTTGAGATGATTAATTATTTCATATTCTCTTTCTAATCTTATATTTTTCAATTGCAAATGTTTCAATCTCCTAAAAATAGAACAAATATGTGTTATGAAATGTTGAATTTATCAGTTTTTATATAATTATTATATTCTCACTGAAGATGTTCCAACTCAATTATTCCTTCGTCAGAAATATTAACACAGCAATCGATTTCTAAAGACGTTAGAGAATCTTTTAAGATCTGAAGCTTATGCAATGCTTCATCATTAATTGTGTCACATTCGACAAATGCTATATCGGAGATATTCTTGCAGTCTTCTGTAACATGAACATTATAACATTACATAAGTTCTGATATAAAATTAATTTCTTATTAATAGTTTTTCCACAATTTCTTAATACCGATAAGTTTAGAAAGTAAATGTAAAGAAGATAAAAATGCTTTGATTCAGATAGTGCTCTAATATACACGAAACAAAAATTACCAATTAGTAAGATTATAATCTCTCCGATCATTAATAAAATGTATTATATACGATGTTGTTGAAATTTATTATTTCCTCATTGAGGAAATTAAATCTTTTAAATGTCATAAAATATTACAAAGAACTTCTATGCACCAGTAAAATTATTTTAATTGTAAATGTTAAATATATGCACATTTGGATTATGTTATACTAGTAAGAGGGTTAATAATAATAATACAATAGAGCTATAGTTATAATTTTGCAATTTTTATAATTGCACTGTACAATAAAAATTTTTCAATGGAACGATTAAAAAATAATTGTGTATATTAAAAGTATTATATTAATTATTCCCGTAAAAAATGCAGCATAAAACTCATACACTTATTTATTTCAAATTTATAAGCTTATAGAAAAAGTTAATACATTTTTATAATTATTTATTTTGATAAAATATTTCAAAGTAATGCTCTGTAAAGCTGTGAGGACAATTGATTGATGTATCTATGCTCTTTGTGAGATATTTAAGGATGTTTGAAAACCAGTGAGTTTTTAGAAGATAATTGAGAAATCATCAAAACCGTTATACACATACTGAAGTGAGGAAATCCCAAGTGTGATATGGAAGCTTCTGTTCCAGCATAGACTTGTTCGATTTTAAATTGTTTCAAAAATGTATCATGTTTAGTTGGCAAAAAGTCATAATGTCCCACGAATTCTCTGGAGCCCTTACAACGCACTTTTGCACCATTTTTCATAAGCCATTCAGCACATGCCAAATTAGGACCAATTTCCTTTGTCCGTTCATCATCAAACCTTTGGTAGACAATATTATATAAATCAATTATGTTGAATTAAATAATTGTCTGTGAAACAGTTAATTTTTAGTTAAAACACTTACCGGTTAAACGAATCAGAGACCCACTGCCATAAGTGACGTTTGTTCCCAATCGTGTTTTTCACCAAGCCAAATAGTGAACTCCTTGAAAGCATTTTGATCGCAACAATTTAATATTCACGAATATAATTGAATAATTAAATATCAAAAGTTGACACAATATTAATGGTGAATTCTATTTCAGTACAAGAATTACATATCAAATTATAACGTATGTGCTATAGATATTTAGTACAATAAATCAATACATTCAGAAGCCGACGTTTTGTTAACTAATAATAAACAATAATAATACCAGTTACCAAACTACGCTGATATTTAATAATAACAGTTAATTTAGCCAACATCAGGGTTTTTTGAAAAACTAGTATTCGAAAACTTAATATGCATTCTTTGATATACTTGTATAACATGACAAAAGCACGTTTATTAATAATTTATATTAATAATCTATAATCAATCTAACATTTTAATTGAACAATTTCATAAGGGAAATATTTAAACAGAACTACATGAATTTAAAAATGTTACTCTAGAAACCATTATCCAATGATATATATATTTTTTTATTTCTATAAAATGTAAGTCAAATTTATATTATTTAAATCAAAATAATTCAATTATGTTTAAAATATAAACTATAAATAGTTATAATACAAATTTTAAATTTTATATTATAAAAATATACAGCGCAAAAGTTGTAATACATAAGTATTCAAAAATTAAATTAAATTTCATATCATTATAATAATAATATAAAAGAAATCTAATCTATAGGTGATTTAGTAATTCGAATTACTGTAACTCATATTCCAACCAAGATTTTTAGTCTATTAAATTTATAAATTATGTAGTTTATTAAGTATTAGATTTATCGCTAAACATTTAAATCTCTAGCAAACACATTGTTTTGATTTACACATAACTAGTTAATTAATTATGTTATTAAACTATTGTTTATTTTTATTTGTATTCATTATAACAAACATATTTATAAATTAAATTAAACATTATGTATATTTTATTAAAAAAGTGGATAACTATAGACTAAACCATTGTTATAAAACTTTTCAATCTATTCGTATTTAACATTATGCTTAATCATATTTACTGGTATTAATAGTTAATAAAGTAATAATTATGTTATGGAGTTTTCTTCGCTAGAGAAAATCAATTATTCATTTATTATTTATAGAACATGACTCTAGACAACCAGTTTTTTAAACCAATTTATTTATAATTTATTTTTAATAAAAATAAAACTAAAAATTACAATCAATAAATTGTACATTACCGTTGTTGGAAAATGATCAAATGAAATACTCAAAATAGTATTAAAATTCTTGCCTAATATATTATACAAAACATGGGATTCAATCATGTTTTATTAAAGATTAACATACAATTCTTCATTGATAAACGTTCTAAAAAATACAAAAAAACTCCTTCATATTAGTTTGTGGCTTAAATTTATTACTTAGATTATAAATTGCAACTCGAATTTGTCACCTTAAGATGTAAACAAATTTAACATTATTTTATTGTAATCCCAAAATCATATTAATCAAAATATAATACTATCAATAAACACACAAAAAACAATTTTTAAGAAATAATTTTTCCACGTTTAGAAATTTTAAACTTTTCTCGGGAAAAATTGACTTGTGATAACGATAAGAAATTATCATTAGGTAGATAAAATTGAGTAGATATAGTGATGCGTGAAGTTGAAAAGCAAGTTGACTGAATTATTAATATTATAAACAAAAAGAAAAAAACTGAAATTTAACATAACTTACTTATCGACAGAAATGAAATACCACCTGTGTCGAATTCATTACCTGAAAACACGTTTGCTACACAAAAATGCCGAAAGAAATTAATCATCGAAATAAGTATTTACAAAAGATAAATCATGCCGATTGCAGAATAAATATTTCATAACTCGGATTTCCGCTCAAAATCTGAAACCGATGAAATACAGATGTACTACCGGTGTCTTAGTACACAAAGATTCAAAAACTCGTAGAGGAAAAAAACTACCGAGATACGAGTTCAATGTTACCCGATAATGCACTTTTTTACGGTTTCGCGTTCTCATATTGGGTTTGAAAATATCACTGGTTTCAGTTAAGATATAACTCCGTAGACGTAGATAAGGATAAGACGACACTTTTCGGCGAAAATGTCAATTTAGAAGCGGAAAAAAGCTATGACCACCGATATCTTCTTGGCATTTCACACGAAACGTAATGTATAATAACTGTTTTCAACGCGGGCGTGGAAAAAATACACGAATCGGCGGACAAAGACTCGAGAACTCGACGTCCGTCGGTGTATTGCGTTTGTTGAACGATTTCCAGGTCGTTCCGACACAGCTACATTACAATACTGCAATGCACCTGTACGAGATTTATGAGCGGTCACGTCATCGTCGTCTTAGGTATTTATAACATGATGCAGTCTCCTTAGCGCTCGCGAATACTTGGCTCTCTCCGCGTCCCGTCTCGGTTCATCGATTACCGCACCGGTCCGTCATACGCACCGTTAATGTCGGTCCACTTATCCCGAATAATGGACCCTGGCAATCCCGCCACGGTGGGTTAACAATTCTCCAGGCGTCGCAAACGACCGGCCATTCGTATTCGTGTATTCCTCGTAATCTCCCTCTCTCTATATATATATATATATAAATATACTGTGTGTGTGCGTATTTAGGCACTCTGTACGCCTTGTAGGGGTAATAATATATTATACCGAATCCTAGGCGACGACGTCAGCTAAAATGACAATATTATCGCGACACATATATTTCTATAGGCATTCGCAGGACACCGAAAAAAACGAAGTGCGAGATAGGTGAGAACCACGAACCCAGGGAACCGGACTCTTTAAGGGTCCGGGAAAATAATACATCCCAACGCGCGTGCCAAATATTAGAGAAATACAATATTTGTCACAGGTTTTCCTACCGTTTGAATCGTAAACGTACGAAAAACGTATTTGACACCTGAATGTAATGTGAATGGATCGACTTACTGTTGACAATAATTTCACTGCGTAAGAGACTAGACGTATCCATTACACATCACTGTATAAATCACTATTATCACTGCAAGTGATTCGATTGGTATCGAACGCTTGCTCATTTCTACGTTAATTGTGTTTAATAATATATTTATTTATTTTTTTTTTTTTTTGTTTAAATCACACTTATTAGCGTAACCGATATTTAAATTTACGTAAATTTACTATTATTAACTTATTATAATGGGAACCAGAGTTCAACTTAACTCCACCTACGAACTATTTATAAGTTAAATGTATAGATTTTATTAAACGTATTTATAAAAATATTACTATGAAATATTTTTTGTGTAGAAAATAAACATTATTTGCGTACTAGAAACCAACGCGTGTACCAACAATGTTCGAAACTATTTGCAGACATACATTTCTATCTTTACTCATACCAGTTCACAGTTAATGTGTAACTCATAGTAAATATTTAAAATCTGTAATTCCATCAATATAACAATAATAGGAATAGGTTGCGGGAACTGTAAGGACGCAAAATTTAAATAACACGAAAACTTCTTCAAAAATTTGTTCTGACTAAAACTTTTTCGACCGATCTGTCAAGTTCGATTTTTATATTAACATTTTAAATCAAATAATCTCGTCTATAGAACTTATAATGAAAAATATTTTATTTTGTTGTTTTTCTTATATGTCAATACATAAAACGAATCAATACTAAATGATTGTGTTAAGCATGATTTCCCCTCCTTTCAGTGTTTTATTAATAAAAAACACAAAAAAAAAAAAAAAATTATAAAAATATTATACTATTACTCTTTTTGTGGTGCAGTTCTAAAATATATAATGTAATATGAATATTTCATTCATAATTATTTCTTCAGTTTTTTTTTAAAAAATTCTGTGAGTCCGGGGACTCCTTGGTTGCGAACCAAAGACGGAAAATTATATTTCTGAACCCGTCTTGAAACATTACAGTCAGAGTATGTATCAGATAAAAAAGTGTATTTAGTTGAAACCTCCAGGAAGGTCATTAAAAAATTTTTTCTAGAAAGTTAACATAATTAATAGTGACAAAATTGGAAAAAAATTACAAAAAACCAGCAACATTTACGGCATACCAAGTGTCATTTTTCAATTATAGAAATATGTATTTACTGAATATGAATACGAGTATAATTTTTCATAGATGAAATATATGTATTTTTAAATATTTAAAGCATTCTTGATTATTTTTAAACTATTTAAAGGTACTTGAAATATTTGTTGTTGTTTTTTTTTTCGGTAAAATGTTGATAAAATGATTTTGGTATAACAAAAAGCTTTGAAAATGCTTTTAAAAGTACCTCATGCATACATTTTTTTGTTTGATAAAAAAAATTGAAATAAATCTCAAAACTAAATTCCCTTGTTGTTTAAGCTTAAAATTTAATAAAAAAATAATAATCGCGAAAATCTACCACATTATTGTAACTAAAAACTCAAATAGCTTTTTATTCTAAAACTTAAGACTAGAAAATTGAATAAAAGGTTTTCAATTGTCTGTAGTCAAAAACAAAAGGTTTACTAGCGAGACACAAACAAGTTTTATTAGCGTTGGAAAATGATATGTTGATAAATCAGGTATTACAACGAATTTCGATTATATGATAAATTAGAGCCCAGATTTTTGTGTACTCGTATTAACATGTTTTTTAAAAGTCTAAAAAGTAGCTAGTTACTTATGTTACAAGTATGAATTATAGTTTATAAATCCGATATTCAAATTTTTATTTGATATAATTTTACATACCTATTTAGTCATTTATTGATGTATACTGCATATTTTTGTTTATTACGATTTTTTGTTGCATAAAGATAATGTATATTTTTTAACGTAATGCATAATTTCTTGATATGCACTGCATATTTTAAAATAATTCATTCTATTATATTCATATACTCAACAATTTGGAGAAAGGTGTACAAAGTGGCCGTGCTAAGGAAAATTATGATGTAAAGTTCCAGGGCATTTTTTTTATAATATGCACACTATTGAAATATATACTTACACATGTCAGGAATCATAATTTGTAATCAAAAAATAAATTAAGCTAATAAAAAAAAAGTAATTTTGATTTTTGTAAAAATTACAAAATTTTACACTTTGACCACCTATCTAGGTAAAATTATTACTTTAATTGTAAATATACAATTTACAATATAATTATTAAATATTTCAAATTATAATTTTATTTAAAATATTTACATTATTTTAACAATTACCAATTAATAAAAAATAAATATTCACTTGAAAACTTTTATTTATTTGTAAACCAAAATTAAGTATTAATAACTAAATACTTATTTAATAACAAAATTTAGTTTCTAAATTGTCATTATTCGTTTATCAATCGATAAGATTGATTACAAAAAATAAATTTCACGTGATTTAAACAACTGCTAAATTATAACGATAGAAAAACGAGGCATAACTCACAATAGTCACTTTGTACGCATTTCCCCTAATCATTTATTTTACCCACACACACACACCTATAGTTAGTAAGGAATTTGTTTTCTAATTATAAGATAAAAATATTGCAGTCGGAACTAGATAAAATAACCAGTTTCTTGAGTAGGTTTTGATCAATCACAATTTAGTCATGTTTTTTCCGTGTTTCGCGATAGTGTATTGTAGTTTCTTATTAAAATATCAAAAGTACTATCGTCTGTTCGTAAATATTGTTTATTTGGAGAAAATATTTTTGCATCTAAAGGGGATTTTTTTATTGTCAAGCATGTGACATTAAAGTCAATAGTATAAAGCGCTTTACTGTCACAGAATATCTGAAAACTGATAAACACATTTAAGCTATTAATCAAAAATATTGAGGACCATTTGCATGAGTTGTTCAATCACGATTCATTGCACAATACCGCACAACATCATTTGATTATAAAACACTATACAGTAAAAAAAGGTTGTTACATAAAAGTACAATTTTTATCACTTTGAAATCTCTTCTTAACTGTTAAAAAATAAATGCGAACATTCAAAAGAAAATGATATGCATTGTAATAACCTGAATAATTGTACACATAATTAGGATAGTTGATATCATGTTTCAATTATGATGGGTGGTCAGTTAAGCATTTAGTTTGTACTACAGTAAGTGTACAATTATTATGATAATTAATTAGTATTAGTTTGGACCAGTTCATCGTTTGATACTGGACACATCAAACATGAATAATGTATTTTTTTGATTTCGGCTAGTTTTGTACGATCAATATTTTTATAAGTTTTAAGTTATGATCATTTGACGGTTTGATCGTGATCAGTGTCTGCTGTAAGTAGTAATTTTGGTATTACACTCCGGCTTACTTGCAATAAAATATTGTACTGTTATAAATAATAATCATAATAGTATGTTAGTATAACAAAATTATGATGTATGCTTTGTTAAATTATTTTTCCTATGATTATTATGAGGGTGTTCACTCCATTAATTGCAATAGTTTAAACGTATTGTGAATTTATAAAAGAGAATACATGTATGAAAAAAAAAATTGAACGATTGTTTATGATGGATATAATGATTATAATGGATGTAATCTTTTTTTTTTTTTTTTTTTTTTCAATGACATTCGATTGGTCCCATAATAAAAATCATTAAATATTAGAATGAATTCGTGAAATAGCCGTTTTTATGAAATCAGTAACGCTGTATCTGAAATCATGTATTCAGCAATTTTAAAGAGATAGAACTACGGATTGCATAAAACCATCGAAATAAGTCTGCTTAATTCATGATGTACAGTTAAATTTTGTTTATTTCATGAGGTCAGCAGTCATCTTGCTGAATTTACATATTCGGTTAAGGCGATGATGATGACAAGAATTTGACAGAAAATGTATTAATTTGATGAGATCGGAAATTTTACGATTTCAACTTTATATATAAATATGTATTAGAATACTAATATTGTGGGGTATGTACACCAGCAAATATCCACGTGGATTGAACGGATAATTTGATGAGAAACGAAAAAATACTACATGGACTCACGAATCAATGTTACCAATAACGATAACAATCAATATTTTTGAATTCAATATATTTGTAAATCAATCGGAACAAAAATGACTACATTGTTCTTAGTAACACGTAATATTTCATTAAACGCATGTCGTACACATATTTGATATTATAATGTCGTTAAAAATCTTTAATATTTATATTAATATCTATAATCTAATAATCTATATTGTATTTGTATACAATTAATTATCTTTAGAATGATATCTCAATCGATTTTTATGTTTTATTCGAAAAACCCATGAATTGTTTTGATACCAAAGTCCAAATGTTGCTTAAAATGTAACGTGTCCGTTTCTTCACTCACCTGTTACCATTTATATGCATGTATACAATTAATTTCCTCATTATAATTAATTGATTCAACTGTAAACGCCGTACACGTATATCCGTTTGGGTTTTTTTTATATTAATTATCGGTTTCTTAGATTATACGAGATCACCAACCCATTTTTCTTATCAAGGTCAGTTTCATTTGTAGTTTCACTTAATATTTTTATTTTTCGAATTCTTGTAATCAGTTATTTAATTCTTAAAAATAACTACTTTACTCACTTTTATTCCGTTTATGAATATAATATTCTATATATATATATATAGAAGTAGATATGGTAAAGGATATAACCTTATACGTTTTCTCTGCACCCGACAAATATACCTTTTTTTACTTTAACGGTCTAATCTTTTGAGATTTATAAATATGATTAACATTTCCAACTTTAAATTGAGCACTCTCGAATTATTTTATGTCCACGTCTAAAACGATCTTCCGAACAAACAATGTATACTAAATAGTTGTTCCTTTAATCAGACCGGTCGTTTCATTGTCCCTGCTAAACCCGTTACATTTGATTTCGGCCGCGGCATATCAACGATTGTGTTTAAACGAGCCAATATAATTATTTCTGTTGTTTATATTTTGCTCTCACTATAAACTGTCTGTAATCTGAACTGCCCAGCTAATAGCATGCGTAGTAATCATGAACTATCAAATCTAACACCACCGAAGCATTAAAACTCGATTGATTTTTACGATATTTACGATGTTTTTTGTGTGTACACACACGGATGTCCACGTTAACCGATATTGTTTCGCCGGGTCTTAAGCACATCTAGAGAGTTTTCATCGGAATCGCGTCACCGGAGGAAACGATCGCGTCCATAAGCGCGTTACGCGTTACTGGTCGTGATTCGGCGCGACGGCGATAACGATAATAAAAATTCCAAATAATAATAGTAATAATAATAATAATAATAATAATAATAATAATAATAATAATAGTCACACTGTTATTGCCGTGCACGGACGCCGGGCCCGTTAAAACGCGGGCGGTCGCCGATCGATGGGAAACAATGCGCACGCGGACCTGCTTCATCGCATGTTACACCGTTCGTCCGGCGGTGATCATTATATTGTTACGGACGTTTTCGCGCGCGCGTCCGTCGAATAAATCTCGTTCACCGCGGAACGCGCGCGCGGCTGTTGCGCAACAATGAAATTTTAATGTCCCTCCGAACAGTGATTTCGCGCGTCCGGTCGGAACGATAAAACGGTCTCGCGTTTCGACGGCGGTAAACGCGTAATCATTATTGTTTTAAAACACCACCGGCGTTGCCCACACGGACACGCGTACACCGTAGCGTTGCAGTCCCGTCCAGGTACAATAACGGCCATCGGATCGCTATAAATCACCCGCCGGAGCGGATGGGGCCGGGCGCAGAGGGTACGGGAAGGGACGCGAGAAAAGAAATCGTTGCCGTAGACTCGCGTCCGACCGTCCGTCTACCCGTCTACTTCGCCGCAGTGCCGCCCGTCGTCTGTTCGCGGTTCGTACGATCCGATGCCGATGCGGACCGGTTACAGGGACGTTGTTTTGGCCCACCGAGTTCTAAGACGTTATCGGCCCGTCGTGTACGGACATTTCGTCCGAGCGATTTCAGCGGCAGCTACACCGGTGCTTCTCAACCTTTTTTTTGTTATAGGACCCCTAAATTTAATGTAAAACTGTCAAGGCCCCCCGCAATCAGAACCATTAATTATTTTTTCTTAATAATATACCTACTACATTTACATGCACTATTTCACACAAATAAATTATTAAAATGTAAAGAAAATAAATGGTTTTAAATATATTTTTAAAACATGCCATCTTATAGTTGTATACAACTTAAAACGTATGTTAACAAAAAATAATTGGTAATAACTATAAAGCAATACAAAAATATTCAGTAATAATATTTATTTGGTTTCAAACACAGGCTAGGCTTATAACAATAATAATACTAATAATGGAAAATGTGATAATCATTAATGTGACGGTTGGGCTTGCATAGTTTCGCGTAACATATTTATGTCAGGTGTGTATTTAAAATTAAATACATATTTCAAGGCCCCCCAGTTATATAGCCACGCCCCCCTAGGGGGCCGCGGTCCTCAGGTTGAAAAGCACTGAGCTACACGACCCAGTAGCACGATGCAGTCGAATATGCGATTATTGTAGCGAAGAAATCAAACGCGGTTCGAAATGTATTGCACATTATCCGTCCATAGGTTTCGATAAACACGCGTGTTGTGATAGAAAATCATTTTTATACGGTACAAGCAATATATGTGATTTGACATTTCTATATACAAAAGCATAAAAATTTGATATTATATCAATCGAAATAGGCGAAAGTTATTTTTTTATCGAATGCATTCAGTTGTATCGGGATCAATAGTACTTTAGAAAATAATGTCTATGGTTAAAAAAAAAAAATAATAATAACAATCATTAAATGATGCGGTTTTGGAAGTAGTGGAGATAAAACCTTTGATAATAGTTAAATTATAATATCTCAATCTTTAATATTAGTAACTTTACATACTTTAAATTCATTCTCAAAATGTGTGGAATAATTTTTCAAAAAAATCATATAATCATCTTGGTTGAACTATTCCTAAGAAGTTTAATTTATTGTCACTGTCAAATTATGCTTTTATCTCATACAAATCTTTCCATTATACAAAAAGCTATAACTTTCGTAATTATTATATATGATTAAATACACGAGTCTTCAAAGCGCTCAACACATTAATTTAATATTACACACAAAAAAACAATATCTATATAAATAAAAAAATGGAAAATTAAAATTAATGAAAAAAAATAATTTCAAATAAATTTTTCTCTTAGTAAAAAAGAATGTCCTCAACTTTAGCTCGATAATGTACAAATTCCTATCAAAAATGTAAACAAACACCTAGGAGTTCATTTAGATAAAAGACTTCCTGTGCTTATTACACTTAACAAAAAAGAAAACAATTTAACACACGCTTACATCTTCTTCATCAATTATTGTTTCCTTCTATGAGTTTAAAAAACAAAATATCAATATATAAGACGATTATTATCCCCCTTTGGTCATATTCGAATCTGTGGCCAAGCCATAAGATCCATATAAGCTTCCCAGTCCATTTGTCTTAGACAAATAACTGGAGCTCCTTGGTATATGACCAACGACACACTACATAAGGATCTACAAATCTCAACAATCAATGAATTAGAAACTCGTCACTACAAAAAGTTTCAATCCAAACTGCACCAAACTAACCAAAACACTCTTATTTCTCGCATGTCCTCTATAACCATTCCCAGCCACTCTCCAAGGAGGTTAAAAAGAAAATAGCCAAGGGACGTCTTTACCTAACACAAAAAAAAAATAATAAAAATGGTCTCCATAATACGAACCCATCAAACTAATTATGAGGTACTGATGGTGGACAGTTTCCCCCCTTAAGATTTACGAGTCACGTCTTATACTATATATTATCTAATTTACTTATTGTACAGATTGTAAACATTACATTTTAATAAAAAAATATAAATAAATTGCAGATAATTAAAGTGTTCATCTATGATAGGTAAATAAAGTTTATATTCCTATCTAGATAATTGTCAACACTGCTAATATAATAGATACAAATATTTTTCATTCTGGAATTCAATAGATCTAGTTCATTATACTCGTAGATTTATAATTAAAGAAATATTGAAATTCCATTAGTATGAGCCATCTCTCATTTTTTCACATTCTTCTACAACGAATTCTAGATTCTAGGTACCGATGGTCCATTTTTATATTTACAGATTTAAATATCTGTATAAAGATAGGAATGTATAAAGAAATATCTGATATCTAAACTGATAAATATCTCACTATTGCCGGGTCGGTTAGTATAATATATAATGTATATAATGTATAATGTATATATATAATAATATTAATTAATATTAATATAATATGAATATACGTTATCTCGATATTAAATCGTACCTATCTACAAGTAGCTATGATTCAAACGTCAACATCCGCAGTGTGTTTTTAAAAAAAATGTCTATTGAAAATTGATCAAGTAATGGCTGATAATAATTTTCATAATATCTGTACAGACCTATTGAAGCTCTACAACAAATATCTCGCGTTGCCAAGTGGTGTACAGTCGTTCAAAGTTTGTACAAGATTTCGACTATAAGCTAGAGTGAGCTGTTTTCCTTCGTCGTCCGTACCGAATTCCATATCTCGCGAATTGACTAAATACAATGTATATATTTCTTGATTTTGATTTTCCGAACAGCAGTCAACCAGTTAGATGTCTACTGGTAAATTTCTATGTTTTCTTCGGTTGTAATATTTCCGTTGTATGTGTTACGTGCAACCGGCTCGATTCCAACTTACGCAGTCGATGGTGTGTTGTTTAAAATATGAGTCTTTAACTTTTACAATTCGTTTAATTATTCAAAGTGTTAATGAAATTCTTATCCAAAGTGACGTGAAGTTGTTGCATGACTAAAACTCATCTGCCTTGTGGTTGTTTCGGTCCCTCTTTTATACGACTTGATTGACGTCATAGAGAAACTGCACACGTTGTTTGGCGATTTCCAGGACTATTTCCAGGACTTTCATGGTTCCGTGGACTGTTGCCCTCGCTGTTTTAGTACTAAATCGCATTGTCAATCTTAATTAATACATTTGTAATACTTATTCTTAGATAGATCCGGCACGTGAATTGTTACTAAATATAAAATATATAAGGTAACATTATCATGACCCGTATTCTAAATATAGTATACATGAATATAAGCACAATATATGTTATATGATATATGGTAGCCCATAACATATGACTGCTAACGCTTGCAATATGCGTATAATGGTAGGTTTACCGTCGCCATGAGTGGTTAATGCGAGTTTATGAGTAAAACGAAGGAGAACATTTTTGACATTTACAATTTTTTCTACAAAACTATCTGATATTTGAGTTATAATGAATTATTCATCGAAATAAATCCATGTTATTATTTGTTAAAACGTTTACACGAATTGAATTAAACGGGAAGAAAAAAAAAAAAAAAAAAAAAAAACCGTATAATTCACATTAATAATTTCAGTTTACAGATAGTATAATATAATAATAATAAAAATAATAATATAATATAGCAACATAATAGTATAACATAATATGATATTATGTTTAAAATAATAATGGAAAACAATAATAGTATTCGACGTTCTACCGACGCTTTGGAGTCGTTATCAAATCTAAGTCATAACAGCACTGCGCTCTTCCGGTAAAATACGTTAAATACAATTCGCTATGAGAAACGACTCGTAGATAGCAATAATGGTGTATATCAACTGCGGTCTATAAATCCTTTCGACGATGAGATTTATATTGGCAAAAATCGTAACAGACAATGACTCGACGTGTCTAATCCGAAATTCAAGATCATTTGACGTTTTTTGGAATTCTTTTTTCGTTTTTCTAATAAAATTTTTTTATTGTCTGGCTCACCCATTCTCATCAGTTATCATCATTAGCCATTATTTTAATTTATTATGGTATTCAATCATTATCTTATGAAACAGTATTGAACTATTAAATTCGCGTGTACACTGATAGCTTTCCGCCCTTATATTTTAACAACAAATTGTCGGTGGACATAACAATTTTTAATATCCATTTTTCGTCCTGAAAATGAAAATAAAATTGTTTATATTTATACAGATAATTTAATACACAATGTTCGGATTCAATCAAATCGTATAGCAATAACATGACATAACAACATGCAATAACATGTACACAACCATAACTTTTTGAAGGCTATGATTAGTCTGCTGAGCTCAAATCCGTGCGATTTTCTTAAATCATTTTCAACCAATAGAATATATGTAAGGGTTGTTCAACTGTCTCGACTGTTTATCAGTCATGGCGGTTGTGTTTGCAGCCATCGCGTATTCCGTATTCCATCACAAACACTAAATGAATCACTAAATGCAAGAAGGGCACATGTCCATAATTTTCATAAAATCACAATTTTGCAGATTTTTGTTTGGATTCGACAAATACATCGTTTTGTGCGAACGTGACACATGTCTAGTTTACTGGTATATTATAAAATCATATTATGAGAATTATTTAAATTATTTTCTTCAATTTTTTCCAGAGATATTAAGTTTTTTGTCTCTCCTGAAAAATTAAAAAATGTGGACATGTGCCCTTTTTGCATTTAGTGATTCAAATATTACCGAGACAATTTTTCGACAAAATTCCAGAATAGTATTAGCATTGTGTCCAACTGTAGTATTGTAGAGCAAAATTAAGAAAACTTTTTTCAGATGATTCGAGTAAAAATTACAAAAATCGTTCTAAGGAACGCCAAAAACACGTAGACAACGAGACAAAGAAAAAAACCGGATGGGCCTCGCTCTGCTGTACAGTTAGGGGTGGAGTGCACCTCGCTTATAGGATAGGTCATTATTATAATGGATTTGTTAAATTTGAATGCAATGATAGATATCATTGTATACGAATAACGATTCTGAACGGAGTTCATATGTTAGTCTAGAATATAATACAATGTTATTTATAAATATTATATAAGTATATTTTATTTTTAAACGAAAAATTTAGAAAAACCGAAAATTTAAATTGTCTATAAATAAGTCAAAATATGTCAAAATACTTTGAAATTTTAACCATGTATAGAAAACGTCAATATAAAGATTTAATGATAATTTCAAGTTGTTGCGGTTTTTCGTTTTTGAGTTAGGGCATTTTAAAAAAACCGATATCATTTGTCAGTCTAGAACATTCTACATTATATTATATTTTACATGTAATTTTATGTCAATATTCGATGTTCAAACGCTTATAAAAAAAAATTGTGCCTATGGATTTTAATAATTTTTGAATGACATTAAGAACTACTTCTGTGGAATCTTCGATTAAATTTTCGAGTATTTTGTACGAGCCAATTTTTTTTTATCACCGATTATAAAAAAAAAATGTAAAAAAATCGAATATTTTAAATGCCTATAAGTGACTTAAAAATCAATATAATATTTTGAAAAAAATATGACATAAAGGAAATACCAATCTTAACAGCTGGTAGAAATTTCAAAAATCTGCGACTTATACTTTTTGAATTATAAAAAATATTTAAAATCGTTTGAGAATAAATCGCTATTTTATGCAATTTCGTAAATATTTAAATTTCAAACAGTCATAAAATTTTTTCCTCTAATTCCGGTAGAAATTTTTTTAAAGATTTTTGAAGAGTAGCTTATAGATAACCTAGTGTTAAAATTTTGAACCTTAAGTATGAACAAAAAAAATTTTATGAATTTTTATCTACAAAATAACTTGCAAATTATCGTGATTTTTACACATTTTATACAAATTTGAGAATTAAGGGCTTATAAAAAAAAATTGAGTGAACCGATCACCGATATTTTTTAGTTACGATAAGTTTAACTTATTATAAACCTAGTATAAAATTTTCAAGAGTTTTCGCTCAATCAATTAAATTTTATAGATGTTTAAAAACAAAAATTTAACAAAAATCGAAAATTTAAATTGTCTATAAATAAGTCAAAATATGTCAAAATACTTTGAAATCTTAACCATGTATAGAGAACGTCAATATAAAGATTTGGTGAAAATTTCTAGTTGTTGCGGTTTTTCATTTTTGAGTTAGAGCATTTTAAAAAAAACCGATATCTTTGTCAGTCTAGAATATTATACAGTATATTATATTTTACATGTAATTTTTTGTCAATATTCGCTGTTCAAACGCTTATAAAAAAAAATTGTGCCTATGGATTTTAATAATTTTTGAATGACTTTAAGAACTACTTCTGTGGAATCTTCTATTAAATTTTCAAGTATTTTGTACGAGCCAAATTTTTTTTATCACCGATTATAAAAAAAAAATGTAAAAAAATCGAATATTTTAAATGCCTATAAGTGGCTTAAAAATCAATATAATATTTTGAAAAAAATATGACATAAAGGAAATACCAATCTTAACAGCTGGTAGAAATTTCAAAAATCTGCGACTTATACTTTTTGAATTATAAAAAATATTTAAAATCGTTTGAGAATAAATCGCTATTTTATGCAATTTCGTAAATATTTAAATTTCAAACAGTCATAAAATTTTTTCCTCTAATTCCGGTAGAAATTTTTTTAAAGATTTTTGAAGAGTAGCTTATACATAACCTCGTGTTAAAATTTTGAACCTTAAGTATGAACAGAAAAAATTTTATGAATTTTTATCTACAAAATAACTTGCAAATTATCGTGATTTTTACATATTTCGTATAAATTGGAACTTTGAGCACTTATAAAAAAAAATTGTGACTTACGATTTTAGATTTTTTTTTATCAGTTAAGGAACAACTTATAAGAAACCTTGTATTAAATTTTCAAGATTTTCTAGGCAGCCAAAAAAATTTTATCGTTATTTAAAAAAAAAATACTTAAAAATATTGAAAATTTCAATTGTCTATAAATAGCTTCATAAAAGTCAAAATACTTTGAAAATTTAATGGTGTATAGAGAACGCTAATCTAAACATTTGGTGAAAATTTCAAGTATTTACATAGATTAGTTTTTGAGTTATAGCAAAATAAAAAATTTGATTATGTCAAAAACTGGTTTTGCGTAAAAACTCCCGTTTTTCCCAAATTTTTTTATGGTTTTTCCCGTCGCATTTAAAAAATATTGGAAATTTTTTACTTTTGACCCCCCAAAGTACCAAATAGATTCACTTTCCTTTCAGAAAAGTTGCTACATAAGGCAATCGAAGCATTTTTACTGCCCCAAAACGTGTCGACAGACACAAAAAAAAAAAAAAAAAAAAAAAAAAACACACATCATTGTAAAATCAATACATTCTTCACTCCGTTCAGAATCTAAAATATTAGGTTTATACATAAAAGGTCTAATAAATCTAATATAATATGTAGTTGTCGAGGGATCGTATAACATTAAAAGAAACAAAAAGTATAGTTAATGTGGAAGAGTTGGAGTTTGACACAGAAAAAGAAATGCAGAATGTATTCAATACAAACAGAAGAAAAAATTATAGTTACTAACAATGAAGATTAACGAATTATAATAGTCGAAATAATTATAATAATAAGTCTATTTGATGTTATAAATATAATCGACCGCATTTTTCCAGTCAATGTAGGGCGTTGCTAATTCAACGTTCAAACCAATGGATACTAAATAATAACAATAATCGATTACCTTCTAATATTTAAAACAACAATAATTTTAATTATCAAATAAATTTCAGTCAAATAATTATACGCGGCCACCAATCATTTATAATACGTGAAACTTAACATGCAGTTACTGCGATAAAACTGGTTACGAGAATTCGGTATGTTATAAAAAACGAAATAATGATAATAAAAATTTTAATTCGGGAAACGGTCATACATACGAGGCAGAAGACCTCATACCATTAATCAAATAATAACCAATGAGGAAATAAAGAACGTTGCTTCCACATCGTATTAACAATAACAGACAATCTCATAAAATGTACTTTAATCACCTCTAAATCAAATTAATTACAATTATTATAAGATAAAGGTAGCGATATGCATATCATAAAAATTTATTATTTTAAAGAATATTTAGTCATACATGAAACACAATAAATTTTAATACGGAGAATAAGTAATAAATTAATACGATTAATAGGAATAATATATATAAAAATATTGAACTAATATTTTTCACGCCGTAGGTTCAAAAGTTCTTCTAATAAAACACGAAACGAGTTTATACAATTATCTTAAGTGTTAATAAAGCAGTAATTCAAATTTAGGATAATACCATAAATAATAACTAACTAAATAAAAATTAGACGATAAAAATGTTTTTATATAAAACACAAGAGCAGAAATAATAATTTCCGTATACATGGCAAATAAATTTATAGAAAATAATGATATTTTAATAGAAAAACAAGAATTAATAAAATATATATACTGTGGAGAAACAGCCAACTCCATGAAAAATAAAAATGTTATAAGTATTATCGATTTAAAATAAGGATTTTATCAAATTCGATTATCAAAACAATTTAGAAAATATAAAACTTTTAGAAATTTTGGATCATTGAGAATTTAAAATACTCACATTGGGAATGAAACAAAGTCCTTCACTATTTGCGAAATGTATTTGTTAATGTTTTATCAGGATTAGCTGGATTAAAATGTTTAGTATGTTTAGACAATATAATAGTTTTCGCAGTACGTGTTCGACCTCCGACAGTTCAGAACGTGTATATCTCTCACGACCGTTTTTAAAGCTTCCGATAGCACTACGTATATTATGTCGACAGCTATAATCAGGTTATAATATGACAATTATAATAATTATTTAACGTCGAATATATGAAGCTACGAACAATAGATCCAAAACTGGCACACTGCCAGTCACAAAATATCCAATTAGAGGAAAATTAAAATAGACATAATACTAAACACTGCCGAAGCAATTTTTATTGGTGGTTTCAACTCTTCAATTGCACTTAACCAGTTTAAGTACTTTTTGGAAAAGTTGGATACCATAACACTAATATATACACACTTTGCTACGACATGAACTCAAATATTCCTAGTATTATAGATTTATTGGAGAAAGTTCGACTTGTGGTCAACGATTGCTCAATGAAAATTAAACTAACTAAATTTTCTAATTCAAATATTCCCATAGCAAGATCAATAAAACTCAAATCAAGTAACAACCCTTATTCATTTAAAAAAATTTACATTTACTATGAACATAGTACCAAAATACTTCAATGAAACATAAATGGATTGTACATAACACTTGACGAACTAAAATTATAAATATCTGAATTTGACCAAGAAATACATTGTATACAAGAAATAAACGTTAACAGTTTGAATATCGAATCACTTAATAAATACAAGAAATACTATAAAACAGAATAGATTGCATTCGAGGCAGAGGTGAGATTATAAATTTATATATTATAAGCAAAATGTATGTACAGATTTTTTATATTTATAATAATAATAAAAATAATAATTATATACGTAATCCAGTTATTGTATAAATTAAAAATTAGACAATGATTTCAAAACTGTGATTAAAGTGATATTCTAGCATCATATAACTATTTAAAAAATCATTCATACTTACATAAAACGCTAAATTGTTATTTTTCATATAAGATATTATGTGTATGATCGTAACAACTGTTATTGTGTGTACTACACACAAGTCAAATCAATGACGTCAACGTAGCTTAGCGCAAATGACAAAATACACCTCATACGGAGTATTATAAGAGCGAGTAAAAGTGCATCAGTTAGCCATTATTATATTATCATAGTGCAACGGTATTATGCATAATACATAATGTATTCTAAAGATTTTATGTGAGGTCACTTACGTGTATGCGAAAGCCTTTCCTTTCCACTTCGCGTTGATTTCCTTTGCAGTTTCCGTATTCGATTGCTCGTTGATATCGATGCACACCACTTTGGCGGACACGTTGGCGAATTGCATAGCCAAACATTTCCCGATACCGTGTCCTGTACCTGTGATCTAGATGAATTTTAAAAATATAATATTGTAAGAAAAAGACATTGTCCATAGTTTTTTACATCGTGGTTGCCATTATTACTGTTACAGAACTTACCAAAACGATGTCATCAGCCAGTGATTTTTCCGGATACGGAAGAATAATTTTGTAAAGAGACTCCACGATGAAGTATACACATTTGACCAACAACAGAATTATTTCCACGAAAAAGCTTGTCCACTGACCGGATTCTATTTTAGTGGCCCTAAATGGAAGATAAGACGTGCATTTCATATAAAACAGAACAAGTGTAAACAGCAAAACAATATGATATATTCATGTATACAGTTAGTTTGAATTTAGATTAATTAGATTTATTTCTACAAGATTGGATTCATTATAATACGAAATTTTTTTTGTTTTTAGGACTTTTACGAAATACTATATTAACAGTATAATAATAACTAATAGTTAATGTCTTCTTCTTCTTCTTCTACTTCGCCTTCCTCCCAACTATTTGGGGTCGGCCACCCTTGTCCTACACCTCCACTTTACTCGGTCAATCACATCTCCTCTGCACACACCGACAGCCCTCATGTCATTCTCCAAAGTCTCCAACCATCTCTTTTTTGGTCTTCCTCTTCCTCTTTTCTCTTCAACGTCCATCTTCATAACCACTCTTACTGCATTCGTTTCCTCTCGCCTCATCACATGTCCAAACCATCTCAGCCTATTTTCTCTCATCTTGTCCACAATTGGCGCTACACCAACACTACCTCTCACGTATTCATTCCTTATTCTATCTTCTCTTGTCACTCCACTCAACCATCTAAGCATTCTCATTTCCGCGACACTCATACTTTGTTCTATTCTCCTGTTAACCGCCCAACACTCTGAACCATACAGCATAGTTGGTCTCACAATACTTTTATAAAATTTACCTTTCAGCCTAATTGGAATTCTCTTATCACATAACACGCCCGATGCTTCTCTCCATTTCAACTAATAGTTAATGTAAAAATTAAAAAGTATTGATTATTTAAATAAAAAATTTGAAGTGACTCGAACAATAATATAATTGAATAACTAATTATCTACTTAATTATAAAAAAAAATATTTTACTTTATAATTAATTGCAATGTATTTAATAGTTTCAAAGTATAAGGTTATAAAATTATTCATTATACTTGTAGATATTGTACTAATAAACTTAAAATATAATAACACTATTAAAATTTAATGTAATAAAAAAATTAATAAAATATTATTACATACATATAATCACAATAGCGGGCTTCAACTATGACAAAATTGAGTAATTGTATACAAGAATCGGTACTCACATATCAGAATGAGATGATCGGTGACGTTGCAATTTATTCGTACAGGAATTAACTGAAATGAATAAAAATAAACTATGAAAATCTTATATCAATATGACATATTTTACAACTAGGTAATATATATTTATACACATAAGTATATCACAACTAGATAGTCGATTTTTAATGCAACCAAGAGTTAATGTTGAGGTAGACAGGTAAATGACTGATCTTAACAAAGAATCCCTTTATTATATTTTGATTATTGATAATGACCATAAAAAAAAAATGTTATAATAAGTAAATTATCTAATTGAAAGTAATACCTAGGACCGTTCGATTATTTTAATTAATCAAAATGTTCTCTGACTGATCGATTTAATCAATTATTTTACGTATTAAAAAAACGATTAATCGATAATCGAATTGATATTAATCGAATATCGATTAATTCTTTATTTCAAATAAACAAGAATAAATCAAAAACTATTTTTATAGGCATTTCCTGCCGTTCCTGATATTGGATATTTTCGTATCTTCCATCATAAATGATTTGATATAGACAACGTTACATTATTTCCATTGTAAATATTAAAATTGTAATATTTTAGTCATCAAATACACATTCTATTTATATTTGATCTGTACTGGATTAAATATTTTATTAGCTTTAGAATATAGGATTCGGTCCCTTGTGAAATATCATGGTTTATTTTTAAAGGAGCACTATAAAGTATAAGACTTAAAAATTATTAATTTTAAGTTTATACCACATATTTTTACAAAATTCAGTTTTTTACGTAGTATCTACTAACTTATAATTAATATTTTATACTGTCATAAGGTTTTTTGACATAAATCGATTAATCGAATAATGAACTTTTAGAACTTAACATTTGGCTATAACCTATGACTTAGTAAAATTGCACTGTTTACTAATTAATAAATAAATCTTAATTAATAATTATTGATTAAATTGTAAATTGATTTTATATGGAAAACCCTAACGACACAATAATATTGACCATAGGTCACTAAATATCGAAATAAAGCGGCACATACACGATCAATATTATTGCTTAATATTTACATCAATAAATATTTCAATTTTTTTTGCACTCACACGATCAATAATATTGAATATATTATTCAGTTCCGGTCAAAATGTCAAGTGGAGAGAACACGATTATTACTAATGCTATTGCCTTGTGATAAAAATAGCACAATAATACTGACAATTTATCAATAAATATCAAAACTACACTCCGATCTTCACATTAACATCGTATTCAAAACTGTATCTTTCTTTTACAAACGATTCCGATCCCGCTTAATCAACAATCCAAGTCCCCTTATAAGAGAACTCAACTCAAATATTATTCCTGGAAATCCTCCTAGACGACTAGCTCGCCGTTGGTGCAGAGATCTCGTCAATCAAATTAACCATTAATTAATAAAAAGTTATTATATAGTGTCACCGCTGGGTGACTTCTTTTATCGGTCAACCCACGCTCATTAATATTAATATCGCCCATACGCTTATTGAAAAAAAAATATAATTTACAGATTGTGTATTTATTTTAAAAAAGAAAAAAAAAATATCAAAACGATTTTGATTGCTTCAAAATATTGAACATGTCTTCAATATGATCCATACACTTGTCCATATAATTGTCAACATCAAATATTGATCGTCTATGGGCCGCTTAATTTTGATTGTGTCAATATATTGAACAGGTCTTTAATACACGTACATATACATATACATGTTGTAATCCACAAACGATCAATATAAATTTTAATATCAAATATTGATCAATATTATTGACTGTATTATCAATACTATGTATATATAATAGTATCAATATTATGAGCTGCTTAAAGCGGCCCCTACACGATCAATAATATTGAGTCAATAAAATTGTGTCAATATTTTGTTCAATATTCATTTCACCCAAACCTCTCAATATTATTGCACAATATTCAGTTGAATTCGTTGGCCAGGTCAGGTCAGGTGTAGTACCGCTGTGTATGACCGCTTATGTTGTTTACGTTGTTTACACTGTGTCAGTTGAAAGGCAGCATTTACAATCTGCTATAAATTATATTATTATAGTTTTAAATATGTATCTTAACGATACCGAATTAATTTGCATCACAGTAGCATTTGGATTGAACCATTGGAAAGAATGGTAAAAGCAAAGAGCGCAATATAGTCATGAAAAATTATTGAACTGTCTACGAATGACTGAACCAGATGACTATAGAAATTAGGAATGACATTCCAAAGTGCCGGCAGATCCCGATACAAATTAATACATTCGATTATGAAAGTTCGTTCTTCCATTTTAGTAGACATAATTCTTATTAAAATGATATAGTGTATCATATAAACCTGAAGCAATACGACACAACTCGTGTGGCTTCACAACCGATATGATATGATACTAAATATTACGTTATTTTGCACAATATCATATTCAAACGTTCAATAATATTGTGTATTGTACAAAAAATTTCCAACCCAGTTTGATTTCTTCAATTTATTGTACAATTCTTCAATATCTATACTAGACCGTCAATAATATTGCGCAATATCGATTATTGTGCAATATTATTGATCGTGTAGGGACCGCTTTAGACAACTAGTGCGTTATTGGTTTTTTTTTTAGGAAAAGAACAACGGTTTAGCGTTTCAATGAGTCTATTTATACGACGAGAAAAAAGTACAAGGTCTTACACGGGTGCAGTTATTTTAGCGCCATCTTTAGATTCATTCATAGCATCATGGTATTGTTGAACGTGAAATATATGTCGTATTATAAACCTTATCTATAACACATCATGCGTATTGTTGAACGTTGTTGGTAAACTTATGATTTTCAATAGACACGATTAACGAACAACAGATAAATACATCCGTCATATTGTATACAACGTATAAGTACGTGACTTGATACATTCCGATTTACATATATGTTTGTCTTCTTACACATAAGCATACAAGCTACAATATGTGTAGGTGTATATAAGTATACATGGGAATTATTATTTTTAATAAATACGTTATATGTGTTGTTCGTCTCATTGAGTGGTTATAATGTAATGTATATGTTTGTCATTATATTTTATCATCGATGGATCATAGAAAGATAGCGTTTGATTTTTTTTTCTAATGTAGGTTTTGTTTTTAATATTTATGATTTAATGATAATTTTCATGACTTGACGAAAGAAAAAAATTGTAAAAATTTCAAACGTAGATATGCATACGGTGTTTATATTTTTGTGCGTGTTGTAATTAATAGCATTTCAAGTGCTAAGATGGATAATGTTGAATTTTGTGGAGTAGAGAAAGAAATGCATCGTTTGACTGTTATAATATAAATACAATATAATATTATTGGTTCAATGGACGCCAAATTTCATTATATATTTTACGGTACTATAACCGGTCATCATTTAAAATTTTTTATTATAGCAGCGAGACGTTCATTGTTCTTTGTGAAGGTATTTTTACACGTGCGACTGATAATAATACCATTGATTAAGTATACTTAATCAATGATAATACTTATATTTATAATCACTGTTAATGCGCACGAAACACTATATGATAAACACTATACACCCGAGTACACTTGCGGCAATCAATCATAATTTTATTTTATAGATACAAAATAACATGCGGTAGCATTGGCCACTGGAACATAGTCTTGTCGAAGTGCTACCTTATAATTTTTATGATACGATGAATTTGATTGTTGCTTTCATGGATTCTCGGCAGTTGTTGAGTAATGTGGAAATATGTTCAGACAGATTGGCTCTTTTCTTGCGGAACTCGAAATTTAGACATTGAGTTGGTAAATATTTGATACAATCATCTATATTGTAACTGTTGTGACTAGATTGTATACAGTGTATAGTCGTGTTGAAGTTATTACTTATTAGTTCACCCAGTATTTTGATTTTTTAAATAATGAACATTACAATTTTACATTAATTTTTATTTTACACATTTGATTTTTTTTTAAAGTACAACTCACACCTTGCATCTATTACGTGTGTTGTGAATATGTAAGAACTTACAAATTGATACAATTTAATTTTTATATTACAATCTACCTCAATAATTATTTAAATAAAACAAAAATAGTGATGAAAAAATCGGTATGGCATTAATTTAAGTACTGATTTCTGAAAATTTTAATTTATTTTTGTAATGTAAAAAATAATTTTATTTTATATATGTACCTCTAAATTATGACTACTAGGTATTTATTGTTTTAGTGACGCATCGATTTTTAATTACCAATATTTTTTTGGTTTTACAATGATGTGTGTTTTTTTTTTTTTTTTAATTTTTTTTTTTAATTTTAATTTTTTTTTTTTTGTGTTTGACGACACCTTTTTTGACAGTAAAAATGCTTCGATTTGCTTGTGTAGCAGCTTTTCTGAAAGGAAAGTGAATCTAGTTGGTACTTTGGGGGGTCAAAAGTAAAAAATTCAATATTTTTTAAATGCGACGGGAAAAACCTTAAAAAAATAAGGGAATACGGGAGTTTTTACTCAAAACCAGTTTTCGACAAAATCAAATTTTTATTTTGCTATAACTCAAAAACTAATCGATGTAAATACTTGAAATTTTCACCAAATATTTAGATTAGCGTTCTCTATACACCGTTAAATTTTATTGAGCTATTTATAGACAATTGAAATTTTTTTATACTTTATAATTAGTAAATATTTTTTAAACTTAATTTGAATTATAATATAATTAATAACAAATGGTTTTGTTTAAGTAATAGCATTCTTGAAAACAATTATATAAATTCAACAAGTTTTTTGTAATTTAATATAAAAAAAGAAAACGGAGGTATTGTTCTACTCGTTCATTAGTTTCATTGGAGTGTTGATGAGTGGGTAATCATTTACATTCATAATTAAGTAAATAATACATAAAAATATATTTTAATCTTGATATAAACGAATGTCAGTATCCAGTAGCCACTAACTGGATATACTAATATACTTGCCTCTGAAAATGTTTGAGTTTGCCACGCCACTGATTAGTGTAACCATTGATTATAAATACTATAATATTTACAATTAATGATATGACTAACCTTTAATCGTCAATGATACTAATTAGATATAAGTTATATACTAAATGATATAATCAATTAAAATTAGTACAAAGAAATCCTTTTATTGTAAACATATAATAATAGCCTCACTCTTAAAGAGACTCATACACGATCAGGCTTGAATACCAAACACATTATTGACATCACGATTGACAAGTTATAACTTTCATATTCAAGAATGTCAGTCTTTATTAATTAATATATTTTCTCAGTCAACAAATTATATTTTTTGTACTGTTTCGTTTTGTGTTATGTAAGTTTAATAAACAGTTTATACATATTATTTATATTTATTTTTGAGTTCGTTAATTTATCAATATTAATATTTTTTTTAAATTTTTTTTTTATTAATTAAGGCATTTCTAGCTAGAAAAGCTATCTAAGACTATTGATATATATGCAATTTTCTTATATACAAAAATGCGATAAAAAATGCTGAATATTAAATAATAAACAATATTAATAAAACGAAATATTGAATATTAATAAAATAATATGAAATAAAATATTAAATCAAATAAGTATTATAAGTATTACTTATAAGTATTATATTAAATATAGGTTAATACTATAATTTTTTCTGGGTTGATGTATAATGTGGCAATGATTGGTGGTAGGTCATTTAATTCGGTCGTAGGGTCTTCCTCTCTTGAGACGACGAATTTTTGATGGGCTTTCGATTAAGTTATATTAGGCGGCGCCATTCGAGTTCGTAAGAGAATGAAAGAATCTGTTTGCTATATGATTTATGTGCTCGTCAATAGTAGAGATTTTCAAGTCATTATGCAGGGCTTTGTTGCGTAGGAACCAGGAAGCATCAGTTATTATGCGGAGTATTTTGTTTTGATAAATTTGAATTTTATTTAAGTGACTATTTACATTACCTCTGAATGTGTATTGTCGATGTCAGCCACTGTATTGTCGTTTATTTCTACGTTGTCGTTAAGGTTGGATAGCGGTGTTTATCGGTTTTTGATTTTTATTTGAGGACTTGTTGGAGACATTGGGGAGAGATTTTCTTTCTTTTTCCTCTTTTGCGAGGCTTCTGCCGCCAACTTTTCGGTCCCTTCTTGCCCAGGAGGCATTTGAAACACTTTATGCGAATGAGATTTGCACTTTCGTTATTTACGGAACGGAGATTTTATCGAACCTGTCGCGCCGGCTGCCGTTAACAGAATATCAATATTAATAAAGATGCTCTTAATTATTTTTAGTGATCTTTTTGTTTCAAAACGGAGTTCTCATATATTTAACTTTTTATTTGTCACGTGGCCACTAAATTACAGTATAAATTAATAAAATCACACCAAAATAAAGCTTAAATCGAATAAAAAAATCTTAAAAGGTGTGTAAAAAGTATAATATAATATATGAATAATATTGGTATTTAATTTATTATTTTGGTAAATAAGGAAAACTGCACTTTTTGGCTTCATGAGCATTTATGAATGTCAACCATTTTAGTTTATGAAAAAAAATTTAATTTATCCATAACATTTAATTTTCAATTTTTATTGTCAATACGTCGAACTGGCCGTACATGAGCCCCTTTAGTTCTAAATTATTAATTCTTGACAATAATATTATTATCAACATTTTAATGATCCAGTTAATATATTTTTAGCTAAAAACATTATACAATAATTTAAAATCACCTTCTATGAGATTATTAAATACTAAAACCCTTTTTTTTAACATCGATGGAGGGCCGTAATTGTCCAGAAAATAAATATTCGATAAATTTGGAATGACAAATCATGAAACGTAATAGTGCGGAATGTAAAATCCCTGATCGTAATATTACGGAATGTAAAACCCCGCAATGGTTGAAGTCCGGAAAATAGAGAATCCAGAACGGAAAAACCTGGATTGTAAATAGAATACCCGGGTCGTAATAAGTCAGAAAAAACTCAATGGTTCCTAAACTTCCACGTCTAATATATATCTCGTCTTATATGCAGTGTTGCACAAAGATAATTAAAAATGCATTTAGATAAAGATAAAATATAAAATACTATGTATCTGGATAAAAAAAGATAACATTTTTTTATTTTATTAACTAATCTACATTATTTTTTTTTTATAAATTTATACTTAAAAAATTAAATTAAAATTAACTTAAAAATGAACAGAAATATTTATATTATGTACATTTATGTATAGGAATTAAGTATTAAATATTAAATACTTAGTTTTAAAATAAATACATTCTTTATAGGTATATTATAATTTTATAAAATAATTAATTACAATTTATATAATATTAATGGTTAAAATATTTTAAAGTTAATTCGACCATTATTTTTATTATTTAATTATCTTTCTTCGGAATCAAATATTGTGAGAATCACTAGAAAGTAAAAATTGAATAGTATACGAATATATAAAATATGTAAACAATTTTTAAAAATAATACTCTTAGGCACAATTAAAATAATATAACTAAACATATATTACAGTAACACAACTTTTAAAATAATAGTAATTAATTATAAAGTTAATAAATTAGTAATATTTATAAAGTCTTCATTAATTTTAAATTAGTATTAGTTTTTAACTTTCAAGTTCAATTTTTCGAATTTTTTAAATAAATATACTCGTATTTATTTATCTAGATGAATTACATTAAATAACTCAATAATTCATCAAACAACTAATTTTGTTTATTATCTAGATAAGATAAAATGTAATTAACTATTTATCTAGATAATGTTCAATACTGATTATATGTATCACTAAATATAGTTATCTTGTGACTTGATTGAAAAACTTTTAGATTGAAAAACGGTTTACCGTGATAGATAGATGGTATTGAAGTACACATTTTACGAAAATTTCAAATTTTTAACTTCTTTGGTTCACGCATGTGTTACCTTTATACTTACTTTTAACATACAAATACTAACACTTATAGTCAAGAGTAAATTGGTAAGTATACGTGGATATACGCCAGATTTTCCATTTTCGGCGTATACCTAATGTAAAATATTATTTTATGAGTATACGTTTCTAAAATAACTCAAAAGCCGAAAAAAATAATTTAATAGTTCATTGAAAAAAATTGTTATGATCTATGAAGTTTAAATGAAATATTTATATGTTGAAGATTACAGTGTACACTGCATTTAATGTATTTAAATTTAATTTTAGTAAAAAAAAAATGTTTTGAAAAATAAATGTTATTATATAGGTATAATATGGAGTATGGACACTCAGCTCATGGTTCTTAAATCTATGTCATACAATTTATAACGCACGGCAAATGTATATCATGTGCATTGTATTTTATAGTCTTATTAGAAGTTATAAACGTGTAAGGGATTAATTAAATTTATTCGAACGTAGCGATAAAATTATATATGATTAATATTCACATTTTTTAGAGCGTATAACCATAAATATATTTACCAATACACTAATGCTTATAACAAATACTTTTTCTATAAGACTTATAGACTTATAAGCATGTAACAGTGAAAAATCAATAAAATTATGATTGCTGATACAAATTAAAAAACTTTATTTACTATTCTATAAACAGTAATCTCTGCAACATAACATAAATAAATAATTTAAAACAAAATAAAATTTCAATTGTTCAGATACTATATAACCGTCGAAACACGTACATAGCAACACTTTTACTTTCTTTTCGGCGTACAGCTTATAATATTGTAATACAGTTTTCTCGTCGAGAGCACATTGGTCACTTTCACTTATTTTTTATTGTGTGTATAACTGTTTTTTTTTCGATGTTTTTAATAAATTCGAAACGTATACGGTTAAACAAATATTTTAATTACGTTTTCAAATAATCTGTTAAATAGAACAAACATTTTTATAATCTTGGTTAGTTATGTTGTTAATTTAGTAGTGTAACTTCGAGGGATCAGAGTAGGGCCGATTTGGTTGGGACAGTACTGATATTGAGTATGGTGTCCAATGGTATGTGTCGGATTGTCCCGGAATGAGACTTCAATAATATATGTTTGTATTTTATTAAACTCTAGGTTGAAAAACAATAAAAATACTGTCTATATAAAACATAAAATTAAAAGATAACAATATAAATTTATAATTATCTTATACATTAATACCTATTGGATTCAAAATAAAATGAATATATCATTGATTCAAATGCACCATTTCATAACAATAAAGTTTTATAATTTCGAGATATATGTATCTATGTTTCAAACATTTTAGGACAAAATAATATAGATTGTGAGTATTTTATAAATGAAATAATTTCAAAGTGGTTGTTTTTATAATATTTCATAAGTAGTATGAGTTAAGATTTAATATTTACATAATAACTCGTATCATATAAATCCACAATTTTCTTATGATCTAAAAACTTCAATGTTGAGCTTGTTTTATTGCCTATTTAATATAGTAGAATTGTTATATTTATCTATTTAAAAATAAAAATTATTATGTAAATTAAAATTAAAATTATTATTAACTTAAATGCAGTACAGATCTCTGAATAAATGTGTTCCGTGATTCTTAACTCACGATAGTAGTATGTTTGTACAACGGAGCCGGTATGAAGATCTTATCTTAGTCTTTGGTTCATAACACGAAAACTGGCCGTTGGCCTTCGTGACCCGCCTGCATAGACTTCATTGGGTTTTCAAACTGCAGCCACGCCGCTGCGAAATTTAAACATCAGGTGTGCGGCATGTGTTTTTTTTATGTAACTAGGTCCTTTATTTAAATTATAAATGTAGGTACCCATCTAAGACTGGTAATTTGTTTCATTTGGGTAACTGGAATGTATTGTGGAGGGATCGTAACACGTGTATAGTGTATACGGTTGATGATTCTGTGCATTATGCTACAGACATTTGTAACAGACAGTTGTTAGTTGTATTATTGAATCTAAATTTTTGAAATCATTTTCGTGTACTCGCATCATATTCGTGTATTTTCTTTTGTGTTAGAAAATATTTGTGTTCTTTGATTTATTGATGGAACCAGCAGTTTTGACAATATTGAGCGATGAAAGCGATGAAAGCGATAACGAATAATCAGATATAGAGCAATAATATTGATTATGATTTACTTTGATTTTATACCCATACATTTTTCTAGACTGTTTTATAAATATTATTAACAATTATTAATACATGTATACTAATATTTCGTTTTGGCTGTATGTGTAAAAATATTATTTTCGATTATCTTAAAATTATTAATGATAGTTAAAACATATTATATATATATGTTTAGACTGTTCATCTATTAAACTATGATTTTCATTATTCCTATAATAATATCATAAATGTAAATGTAAATGAATTAATTTTAAAAAAACACAGCAATTAGTTTTACGCATATGGTAACCACTTAGAAAAGGCCGCTAAAGTTACCAACGAGAGTTATCGTATCGCGGACTTTTTTTTATAGTAGTTGTAATCAAGGCCGTCCTGATGATTTGCGGGGCCTTAAATATCGAAAATGTCATTATCACGCATCAGTTGCATTTTGAAACTCAAATGTGCGCAAATAGACTTAACAAATTTAGTACCCTGCACTTACAACAACATGAATAAGTAAATAAATTCATAACGCAACATGTCATATAATTAAACTTAATATAATAAATCCTGTCCAACTGTGGTGAGAACGTGGGGCCCAGGGCGAGGGCCCCGCTCGCCCTGCCCTAGGGACGGCCCTGGTTGTAATACATGTAGGTGTGTTACAGGAAACATGGAATACCATGTACATATTGCTGGGGCAATTTGAAACATGAATATAAATAAATAATTGTTATACTTATTACAATAACTGAAGAATATTTTACTAATAATTTATTATAATTCTATTATAATACAGAATAAAGCATAAAATAACAATATATGAACAATAATTGATATTTATGATTAACCAGTAGAGTTTTTGTGCAAATATGACGTGATGACAGTACAAGGAGATGAAAAATTAATTATGCCAATAACTGCCGAAAGTAACTATGTAAAATATTATAAGTTTTGGAGCCATATGCGAGCATGTTTTCGAGATTTTGGTTTGTATTTTCAACTGAAATTTTGCTTTCAGAATGCCTCGGCTTACCGTGAATTATTTTTAAAACTTTTCTTATTGTGCAAAATTTAGATATTATTTTATTTACGAATTCACGTCCGTTGTTACTTTGGATAATCATAGCTGCCCCATAAAGGCTGAATATATCTATTAGTACATTAGCAAATGTTTCAACACTTTTACGTCTTAAAGGTCTTAAGTATTACAAATGTTGTCAAATAATATTGGTATACACATATTAATTTGAAATCATCAACTGATTGCGGTTCCATATCAATAAGGTCAATTTAACACTTCGAATTTATTTCCGAAAATATAATTAGTTTAATTAGTAATACTTTTTTCACCGTAGTTTCTTTTTTCTAACATGACTCACAAATATTTAAATATGACATTATATGACATATTGTCTGTCTAGTAACATTTTTATACTTTTTATGTATCTCATATTCTATACAATTTCTACCACCGTGTAACAGAATTATTTTTATTTGAAATTCAAATAGTTCTAGCACAACCAAATTGATTGAGTAATGTATACATTTTTCGGTATTTCATATTGTTCATAATATTTATATACCCCAGTCGTTGGTACATCACCACCCAATTAAACTGATTAAATTGTAACGACAATTTAATCAAACATAAATAACTATGAACTAATAAAATTCATATGTAAATGTATAATCTACAACTCCAAGGCTTTTGCAGAAACAACAGATAATGTAATAATTTAAAAACAGAATAAGCCATTAAACCACATACAATAAACAAAATACTACAAATAAAATACGTAAAAACATTCAGCAAAATAACGCTTCCTGAAAATGCCAACTTCGTTTGTCGAATACCAAGTTTTATACATACATTAGAGACAAAAATATTGTTGAGGAATTACTATAAAACTACTTAAAGTTCATATTAGTAAATTAAATTCAGGTTTCACATGGTCGTTTAGTGAACTAAGCTAAAAGATTTATAATATCTAATACCCATCCAATATACTACATGACATTATTGAATACCTAATACTAGAAAATATCAAAACACTATCACCAATATCATTTTAAAAGACGGTTTCCAACACAAATTCGCACACATTAGAATATTTTAGATATCAACGAATTGATTGTTTTTAAATATTTTATTATTTGCTATTATAATTTATATATAATTAATGTTAATTATGATTTTTTGCATATATTTTGTACATATGTCTAGGTAAAACATGAAAACGCGGAATATAAAATACATTATTATTATTAATATATTATTAATTTTTAATGAGGTTAAGTTTTTGTAGATTTTGTATACTAGATACCAATGTACATTTTAATATGAGACAATAAAAAATTATTTATATACGCACATTTATACATTCTAGCTATTACGAATGAATACAAATTATTCACGTGCGTTTTTTTCTAAACTGCGTTCGATATTACACAACAAATGTGATTTTTTATATTATCAATAAAAATTAATTCGTATTTTATAATAAAAAGAGTCATAGAAAATAAATCGAATAATATTTAAAAAATATCAAAATTTTAAACGATATATTATAATTTAATATACATTTTGAACAGAAGCAGTTCGTATTAAGTAGCTTATAAAAGTACACAAGTTCATAAACTATTATCAATAACCATTTGAGTAATATATGTGGTTGATATAACTATTATAAAAGTAATACTGTAAAAAATATAAAACAATTTGTAAATACATAATGATAATACTTTCTACTTACTAAATTATAATTATCAGTTATCTCGAAAAACGAAATTATATTAACAGTAGCTTAAAAATTACATAATAAACACTTAATTAACTCGTATAAACAATACACAGGTACATTTTATTTTGTTTTATAAAGTTTATTTTAGATACTTAATCTTGAACTGAAAAATAATTTTTCTAGTTAGTTTAGTTTGTAACTATATTTCATTTTTTTCAATATTTTAAGCTATGATTTTTGGTATTATTTAAAACTTGTCTTTATTTTCATAAATTTTGTCATTTAGAAATATTAAAGAATATTTAGAATTTTATATGTAATAAATGTAGTTGATAAAATGAAAATGTAAGCCAATGAGAAAACATTTCTATGTCTTTAATATTTCTCAAATATTTTTTAAGAAGTTCAGAAAAAGTAATCCAAAATATTATGCTCAGTTAAGTAAAGATATGTAAATTATCGATAAAATCAAAACGTGATTCTAAAAACGTAAATTATAATACAAACATGGTATAGGACTGAGAACAGAACGGCCCAGGGAGATTTGATAATATAGCTGCACGTTTTATAATTATTAATAAATATATTTGTAACAACATCATTTATAAAGTAACCGTGGTTGTACCCAACTTTTGAAAACTGAATTATCAATTTTTATTTATATTTGCATATTAATTTTTGGTACATTAATTCCAGCCTTGGACAACATTGGATAATACTACTCTTATTTTTAATTATCACAATATATTGAAATATTTAAAACATAATTTTACAAGTAATACTATTATTTATATGGTAGTAAATCATTCAAAAAATGCAGGTGCAATTTTTTACATTTTATCAATATTATCGTCACTTACTTAATTTCTCAGTATTTTACTGTTGTTCTTGACTTAAAATTTTTGTTTTTAATGTTTTACTGAATCTTGTAAGTATACACTTTAAGGATGTTTAATGAGTTACATGTATACAGTTCTGGTAGATATTAATGTTTATATATATATATATATATATATATAAATAATTAAAAATTATATAAAATCGTTTACGATATTCAATCAACTATATATCCAATATAAAAACAACCTGAATTGTTTAGCAATACAACTATCACGACAAACTGTGAACCGAAGTGAATACTATAATTTTGAATTCGAAAAACCAACATCTAGTTACGCTACCACCACAATAATATTATTTACGAACATCTGCCGGTATTAACCATGTGAAAAAATAAAGCGTTCGCGATCAGGTAACCCCGGTATATGTTGGTATACTTTGAAAACATTTTAGGGAAACACAGCCGGTTCTATACGTTACAGTATTGCAATGTACAAATCTAGACTTGGTCCTTACCGGGTGAAAAAAAAAATCGCAAAGGCTGAATCGGGAGTATTATTGTGCTTTGGAGAATAAATATTATAGAAACATTATGATACATCGTCATACGAATCGTGGCGTATTTACATGCATTATAGCGGTACTTTTTAAAAGGACATTTTTAAAATTATTATGTTGACTCATGGGCGTTTATAATATTTCTATCGTAAAATTAATAAATGAATGAATCTATCACACAACAGGATAAAACATATTTTTCATTGTTTGAAGATCGTAATATTATTAACATTCAGTGGTTCTCCGAGTATTTTTTTGATGATTATTTTACAGACTTGAGAAATACAATAAAATTAAAATAAATATAGAAGACTTGGGGATTATTATTGCCGACTTTGACATTTAAAATAAAAAGAACATATTATACACACACACACACACACATATAGGTACACATATATGTGATCAAATTACATTTACTTATTATATTATTTTAAACAGCGGTTTTTCACAGGCTCACAAGCGGTAAATATGTAAATACGAGAGCATCTATACAAATTATAATAAAACTTACGTATCCGACTTGGGAAGTTGAGGAAACGGTGGCGGCGAGCAGGATCGACGAACGAGCACCTAGACGGCAGTTACGCGGATAACTGTGCAAAGCAACGTTGTCGTAACACTGAAAGCGGCGCATACGAATGGATGCGGCGAGTCGGTCGGCGGCGGCAGTGAGCGCGATAACAATGTTGTGGTCGTTACGCAACAATCAATGACAAGGACCTGCGTTACGAGAAACACATGGTAATTATTACGGTGGTGGTCACTAAGTTGCGATTATAAATTATATTATTGTGTTTAAATATGTTAATCATTAATTAATAAATTATTTGCTCGTAAAAAAGAGTGCAACGCTAGTACGTGTTATGCATTAGATTAAATGCGCGTACAGGAATAATTATTATTAAAGTAATGTAATGCGAAACCTACCTTTACCTACAAACTGCAAAACCTTTATTTTAAATATATTTGAATATCGTCGAGACAATATTGACAATACGCTTATCGCTAGTGAGAATCCGGTCGATGAACTATAATTTAGACAAATGTCACGGGCTCAACCCACGGGAAACGATCACATTTTGTCGCGCGCATTACCATACATATTACAATTATTACCTATTATTTATGATCGGAGTCGCGCTACTTTTTCCACGTTGAATAGGTTTAACCCAAAAACTGCAAGAAGCACGATGACAATTGAGAAAAATGTATAACCGTAGCATATCTGTACAATTATCCGAAACTAACGGCCGCCGAGATGAACTACCGCAGTAACCAAAACAAATATATCTTATAGGAGTACGTTCGATGATTAATTCTTTATTATCTGCACGTGCTCGCGTATCTAATTTAATCAATACGGATATTTTGCATATTATTTATTTACTTAGAAAAATGCGTAGATCGGATCGGCTTATCATCACGATACCGATATTGATAACGTATCGCACGTGCTCCGACGCAATCTCGAAGGACGCAACTATCGTGCCTGCATTATGATAACTATTATCTTCGTTTATTCAGATTATATTAACTTGCGGCTGTCAGCTCGATGAAATGCCATTTGGACCCCCCCTCCAGACACTGATATATACTTATATAATTGTAAAATGAATACACAGGTTCTTACCCAGTAGGTAGATATACCCTATAACATAATATATTTAAATATTTCAATTATAAGTAGGTTGATTATTAAGAATCAACTAAAATAATAATAATAATGTAGTATAATATTTTACCATCGTATTTTTATAGTTTTGATAAAATCTTCCGTCGTAACGTTAATTCTCGATATTCTGTTATATTACAATACTGCGATAGTGAGTTTTTTTTAAAACCTATTCGTCCACATACAATATAAATTATTTTTTAGGACCCCCCCATAACAATTTTGAAAATCCGCCACTGTTTATAACAATATTTCTCGATACGCTATAGCAATGTAATTTATACTGTTAGAATTTAAATTGATCTGTCTACTAATTTTTTTTTAGCAAAATCGTTGACAATTACGTCAATATCTATAAGTCTATTTTTATGAAGATTTAATAATCCTATAGGATCTGAGTCTAGATTAAAAGATTTATAAATCTTTTAATCTAGACTCAGTTATTGTAGAGCGAATTTATCTTTTATTTTTTTTCGAAAATTACCACTTAGCGCTTGCAGTAGAAATCGGAAGTATAGCAAATATTTTTAAGAGGATTTTTATGTTTGAAAAAAGTTATTTATTTAATTCCTGTATGTTGATATTTAAGTAATTTATAAATCTAGAAAAAAAGTTCAATACGCGGAGCAGTGGGTACTTCAACCTCTTAGCACCTCCCCCCCTAAAACCACCACTGGCGTATTACGTTTAAAAAACCATGATTTACTACATTTGGATTTAATGGCATTTATATGGTTTGTGTACATTATTTTTGCGAAGGGTCGTAGCAGTGTCCAGTAATGATTTACTTATTCTTAATGGCTTTACAAATTTCCATAAATATGTAAATCGAATAAATTATTGAAGGACACCATATATAATAAATAGGGCTAGAATTTTTTCGAAAAATGTTCTCGAAATGTTTTTATGAAACCAAAATATGTACATAAATATGTGCTAAAATATTCAAAATATGTATTTTACTAATATGTTTTATTTGTTAATATTTAATATAATATATCCACATAAATTCCTAATGAAACAAATTACATTTTAAATAGTAACATTATTAAAAAAATATATTGAAAATTATAAAATACAAATATAAAAAATTAAAAAAAAAATTTTAATTATCTTGATTACAATTAAGGATAACATACATTTTTAAATTTTCAAATTCGAAAGACCTTCGATTTGGTCGTAAAACTGCCTTATAATGACTAAATGATCTTTCGACTTCCACTGATGTAAGACAGTATTGCATTTTGACCATGTCTGAAGGAGTAAGTTCTATATTCAATGAAACTTCAGTAAAACGACAAGCGAGAATACTTTTGATAGCTTTCATTTGTGCAAAACCAGAATTTTTTTGTAGAATATTTTTTACTTTGGTATTTATAATTTCGCCAATTTTTCCTTGTACTTTTTCAAGTTTTTTTTACTGTTTCTTCTACAATATTTTAGATAAAGGAAGAAATACTAATAAGAAAATACATTTAAAAAATACAAGTGTGTATTAATAATCGTATTCTAACAAACTGTCTAAATATGTAGGGAAAAAATGGAATTATTAAGAAATATGTAAAAATATGTAAAAATATGTAAAATCAAATATAGTTAATTTTATTGAAAATCATTAGAAACGAATTTATCACTTACCTAAATTAATTTATCACGTCACTGTAAAAATATGTATTTAAATATAAATCCAAGCCCTAATAATAAATAAATACGCTCTAAAATATTACAACATGTCATAGATCTCGGAAGTTCTTTATAAATGAGCTGTAGAATATTACTAGGGCCCGGATTTATATGCAAATGCATATTCTTCTATAATTCACCTAGAATAATTTTGATTATAAATATCGACGTTTCGTAATGTTTGGATTCTATGGTTAGTTTTTTCCCATATTTTTGCATATTTGAATGAATATGCATATTTATTACATATTTCTTTTTAGTTGCATGAATGTTGCATGTTCTACGATTCGTAGATTTTACGTCTGTAAAAATATCTACTGTCGATCGTAAGTAATCCATTATAATGTACGCCGTTATTACAACACACTTTCAGTGTTCAATAGATACAATAACTAAACTAAAGAAATCTAATGTTACTTTAAGAGATAGTCTATTGCTCATAGAAAATATTACAATTAAATTCGAAGAAGGAGGGTCAGGGTTAGGTTTCGTTAAAGCTTAAAAATGTTTTGATAAAAAATCATGGATATTCAACATTGAAAAAAATCAATAGTATAATCAACGGTTAGGTAGAGGTAACGGAATGTGATGACGACGAGGAACTGTTAATTGTTAATCTAGTTTTAAATATGCACCAATTGTATCTTGTGACGTGGAAAGAAGTTTTTCCAAGTACGAAATTATGCTTTGAGATAATCGTAGATGCTTTCAATTTGAAAACTTAAAATCAATATTTCTTACTTCATGCTGGTATTCATCTCAAAATAATAATTTAATATAAATAGTATACTTAATACTTTTAAACGCAATTTGATGAAAATAATGTTATTCTGAATTTTATAATAATAATTTTATACATATAATACTTTACCTAATCAATTTATAATATTTTTATACTTACACAATGTAAGTGTTTACATTGTGTGTTCATGTATGTGTTCTTTTAATAAGTTTTAGCAAATTTTTATACATAATATATTTAGATTGTGTAAATTTTTTACTCAAAACCTTTTAGTTTGTTAATTAGTAAAAAAAAATATTTTGCATATTTTTCGCATATTTATAATATGAAACTGCATATTTTATAGATTTTTTTGCATATAAATCCGTAATAGTATTACTATGGGGTCTTAGCCTCCCCACATAGTCCCATCTTATACCCCAATCCTCATGTTTTTTCATGATTATTAAATAAATAAATAAAAATTATTATTAAAAGAGAATGAGATAACGTTATGAAAATGTTTATGTACTTAAAAATTGTACGGATTTAAAACTTGAATTTTAAATAGAAAATAAATTTGTAATATTGCTCCTACAGAAGATAACACAGTTAACTATTTATATAATTATAATATTTAGTATACTGGAATTAACATCTAAATATCTAATATATCCTTATTGGCTAACGTCAAATGTTAATAAAGGTTTTTGACAACATATAAGTTAGGAAATAGTTTATCATCGATGAGTTTAGCCGGTTACAACATAATAATATTTTATAAATATCTATTAATTCAAACACCTTCTATATACACGTGCCATGTGTGCATAATAAGACGTATGATAAAGTAACGTCACCTACTTACACTGATACATTATGTGCAGTGCGTTGTGAATTGTGACGGCAACCGATAATTAATTTAGATCAAACAATAGCTACAGTAAAAGTGAAAATTAAACCGTACAAAATATATAATGAATAATACTAATTCAATAATATAATACATATATTTAATCAGTTTAACTATTGACTTTATAATAGTACTCAATGCTTTTAATAAATAGCAGGTAGGTTTTATAAAACGATTTTATTACAGTATTTTGTACCTAATAGTTTACTATCTACGTCAGGGTTGTAGACATAGAGGAGGGGAAAGAAGTTCAGCCCTCTGTCACATTATAGAAAAAATATAACAGTAGAAATTTAAATTTTTTTTGCATAAAAGCATAGCAGATTTATTTATATTACTGTAACATCGATTTTACAGTAAAATAAATGTTCATATTTAAATGTTACCAACTTCTTGAAGAATATTTGTAATTTAAGAAAAAAAAACAATTTTTATAATAAGTATAACCAAGATATAATTAACGGTATAACTTAATATATGGTAAACAGTGGTGTAGCCAGTTTGGGGGGGGGGGGAAGTTAAAGGGTTATGTTACCCCAAAATGTTTCTTTTATTTTGTAAAATATACAATTATTTTTAGACATACAAGTATACAGAGTGGGGCAGTGGGTTCTGGTGAATTTTAATCGAAGTTTTTTAGTCAAATATTGAAAACAAAATAAGACAAATTTTATTTTATTCAACACAAAGATTATATTTAACTGTTATCAATAAAAATCTTAACTTTTAAAAATTACATCACTTAAGTGGCCGCTTAAATTTTGTATACAATGGGTTATCTGTTTTTTCATACTGGCCATAACTCTCTAAGGAATGAACATCGATGGCTATAATTTTCTGTTTAAATTTTTTTTTTAATTTTAATAGTGTATGTTGCTATTAGTGATCACTTTAGATTTCAAAAAACCCCATAAAAATAAATCAGGAAAACATGATGGCCAGCCATATCACCATTTCGCGAAATGACACAATGATTGTGATTAACATCTGAACGTTATGTGAAAATGTTGAACAACTTGTTGCTAACTAAATTACAGCGATTAAGAGCATAAGATCATGAACTATGGTTCGAACACAACAAGATGGTACTACCAGCCATACAGAGTGTGTATTTCAATGGCTGTTCTTAGAATAATATTTCCAAATCGTGCGATTTCGCACAATGCTGATATTGCCTGACCATCACGTTCTCTTGATTCAACGCCATCTGATTTTTTTTGTGGGGATTTCTGAAATCGAAAGTGTTCACTTATAAGCCACATACATTATGAGAGTTAGAAGAAAACATTAGACTGGAAAGAATAGCTATCGATGTGTATATCCTATAGACAGTATGAAAAAACTATAAATATCCAACTGTATACAAAATTAGGATGGCCACTTAAGTAATGTAATTTTTTAAAGTTTACATTTTTATTAATCACAATTAAATACTATATTTGAACGTGTATTCAACACGTTAGGTGATAATAACATTTAAAAGCTCTTAAAATTGTAAAAAAAATTCAAACTCTAAATGCTTTATTTTATGTTTCATACCAAATATATGCGAACAAAGCACCCATATGAAGTATATTTAGCAAGAAAAAATAAAATAACGCGTACATTTCTATACGTCATAAAATCTTAAATGCTTAACAATTTTGATGTATGTTTTGTAGCCGCAGTTGTGAATATAAATTATCTTTAAAACCAATAATTTTAGAAGCAATAAAAACAATAATATTCGAATATTTATAATTGTTCTGAAACTCAAATAATGTAGACATTATGTTATATCATGTATCTAAGTATTGAGACATACAAGTATTTGCACAATTATTACAATGAAATCTAATATTATAAACTATAACTACTATTGTATGTATACTATTTTTGTATGAGATACCTATCTAGAACTTTCACTTTTTTTTTACATAATGAAACGTTAATCAAATGTTATCAAATTCTCGGTGGTGAACCAAAGGTTTGATGACTCGTTGATTTTGTGCAAAACAAAAAGAGAAATTCGATTTAAATTCAATACTTTGATAAGTGGATAATTGATATTATTATATTAATACATATTTTATCAAAACTTTTATATTACTTAGATAAATAAAAAACAAATAAAATAAAATAAATAAATAATATTTTAATATTTCTAACTTTAATATTAAGTTTTAAGATATATAATCTATATTGGTGTGATTGTATGATCTTTAATTTTATAATTTATGATCAATATATATATATGTATTGATGGATGACACCAATTGTAAACAATCGCTTTTAGTTTTATGCGATTCGTTAAGTGATTTTAGGGATGCTGTTCACTGGGTTTCACCACTAGACGACTTACCCTACCTATTATTAAAAAATCTTTACATTTACTTATTGTATAACATATAAACATACAATGTAAGTAAAACAATGTTTTTCAAAAAAAAAAGAAAAAAAAGTGATGCTACGTCGATTATGGTGAAGGCAGGTGACACATTAAAATAGTTGTACCTATATAAAAATAGTTCACGTAACTTTTACTTATCACGAATTGCATAGAAATGCCGATTATTTGTTAGTTAATTTTTTTTGTACTTTTCTTTTTATAAATATTAAAGCTGTTCCCAGAGTCCTAAATTTAAAAAAGCAGAACATATTATGTGTTATTATTATGTATATTATATTTATATTATGTATAATCAAATACAGCGATTATTATATCTTGTTATTATATTTACCTGAATTACTCTAAATTATGAGATATTTTTAATATTTTGGTGTGCTTAATGTTTATTATGATTCAGTAAGTTTTTTTTAACAGAAACTGACCTTTCGACATATACTTACGTAATAGGTGCGTGGTTGTAAAAAATAAGGTACTTAATTTATTGTCATATCTTCGGTAAAACCATCTACGGTGGAAATACGGGTAGATCCACTAAGTATCGACGAGATTTGTTTTAATGATTTAAAACCGATATTTTTTGATAAAACATTATCCATTTTTTTAAAAACTTTTTCCCTGGTTCACCTTGAGTAGATTTTAATTGTGTTTGAACATTGTTTATACACGATACACAATACAAAACGATTTGACTGAAACCAGTGACAGCTCTTGATAAATATTTATATTTTATTTTTAAAAATATTTTAATTAAATAAGACCAGTTAGACTCATAAGAAATTATCAATTAATACTTGGTATAGTATATTTCAAACTATAGCCAAAATTACGGTGTGCGGCGGTTCTTTATTTTTAAATTATTTAATTTACAATTTTCAACCATCGCATTAATATGCTTCAATTTTTTAAATATGTGAAATCGTTTAAATTTAGTAAAATATGCAAAAGTATGCAGTATACATTTTTGCACTTCATTTGAATGGATCATGAAACGAATTTTTATCGAATCAGAATTTAAATATGCAACCTTCTAAGAAATACGCAAATGCATGACGTTCCGAGCCCTGATTATGAGAAGTATCAACTTTGGTTATTTTTATCTTGATTTATTTTTGGTTACAATGAATAATGTTGTAAAATATTTGTGAAAAGTATTTGAGTAAAATTATTCAAATACTCTTTAATGTACCTATTGAATATTTTTATTTCTGTAGCATTTAAACGTTATTTTAAATACTTTATTTTACTACTGAATACTATTATACTAAATATTTTTCCTGTTTCCTTATTAGATTTTAAAAATGAAAATTGTAATGAAATTAATTAGGGAAGTATTAGAAGATTATCGGGAATAATAATATGTTTTTATATTAGTTGTTTAGCTATTATTATAAACTAGTATATTACTTCTCCAATCCTTGTAGTGATCTTCCTGTATAAATTGTACCTTATATAATAAGTGTAAGATGAGATACCTAGTCGGCTACTATTTTAAAATAAAAAAATACAACAAACTCCTTACTACCAATGACTTTATTTTAAATTTAAGATATACATTAATATATATATATTTTAATTTACTATAAAGAACATTTATTTTAATATTTTTCTACTATTGTCGCTCTTGACGACCGTAGTAGGACTAAGAAAAGAGACTGGGCGACCGTCGATGACCGGCCTTTCTGTGTTAATGTTTTTTGCTTGTGTGTGCGTAAACGTATGTATGTCTGTCATATCTTATCGTTATATTTTGTCTTTTAATACTTACAACTAATTTTTATACTTAATGGCTAACAATTATTATAATTATTTTATTATACTTTTTAAATGTTAAAAAAAAATGATGGCTTAAGTGCTTATCATTACAAAATTGATTTTGTTTGTAATACTTATACTGTGCCATTGGCTTAATTATACCATCAATATGTGTTATAATTTTTGGACTTTTAAACGCCATTTTTGTTTATTTTTAGCTAGATTATTAATTTTTTTTAAAAAACTGTTTATCGTTAAAGACGATCGAAGAGTATTTACCTATATATCAATTGTTTAGCTATAAGCATTGTAACTGAATAAAATAGACTTTTGTATACATTTTTTTTTTTGCATTTAAAGATAACATAAAATATTTTTAAAAAGTATTTGAGTATTGAGTATTACTTTTTAATAAAAAGTGTTAATGAAGTATTTAAATTCTTTATTAGAAGAGTATTTGAATATTTAATCAATTATTTTTTAATATTTGGTACAACAATAATGATGAACTGACAGGTTAGTAGGAAGGAATGATGGTGCCTTAGTGATTCCTTCTCACATGACAATGATCTTCTATCCGGAATGCAAAACCGTTGGAGGCTCGCTGGTTCGAACCGTCGACTGTTGGCTATAATGCAGCCACATTTACATTTTTCCGTTTGGTCACGAAGTCCACTTAAAACAATTTATTTAGCAAATTATTTGTTGATAATGACATAAACCGTTAGAATGCTGTCATTTTCAGTTGAATGAAAAATTAATTACTATCTTCAAAATTATGTACAGTCAAAAATAGTGATTGTATATAAATAATGCCAAATGGAAAATAAAGTTTGTTATAATGAGACTGAAACCTAGAATTACATTTTATCTGTAATAGTCGATTAATATAAATTATTAATAAGCCTTTTAATATCCAATATTTATAAGGTTGAGTATTAACAAGTTATTAAGTCAAAGTTCAGTTAAGTTAATTTAACTTACTAATTTCCTTCTAGAGTAACTAACCATTGACGTATTAATGTTTCTAATTTCATTACTATAGATTAATTTCATAATAATTATGTGATTTATACATTTGTATATTTATTATTATGCATTGTTTATACTGTATAGTTTTATAAATTTAAAAGTATCGTGTTAATTAAATAATGAAAATATTTATTCATTTTTATTTTGTGCATTGTAATTATTAACGTTAATTAAATTATTTATTTTGTAAATATCTAAGTAAGAATAACTTAGTTTGAAATATATTAAAAACAATTATTTTGGAAAATAAACTTAATTCATTAATATATTCGAGATATGAATTAATTTAATGTACTACTTAACTGAAAAAAAGTAACCTTCAAGTTATTTTTAGCTTTATTTAGTGTAAATTAGTAAATAGTTATTTATGACCCCGAGATGTTATTCAATAAGATAATATAATACATAAATTATAAAAGTGTACAGCCATTAATAGCATGTGTTTTACTTATTTTTGAAAATAAAAATTAATTTTACAACGTAAAATTATGGATGCCCATGTTTTCAAAAGGTTATAGGTTTGTAAGAAATATTTGTAAGATGAGTGATGCGATTATAGTACATACGAGTTCAACATGACGTATAATAGGAGTTACAAGTAGAGTTAAATGTATACATTTTTTATATGTATAATTAGAATGATGCTTCACTGAGATATATAATAGTATATATAGTGTATAGTATATAGTCCATATCAGTTAGGAATGTTGTCATATTTTTTTAAAACTACTATACTAGGTAGTATAGTACCTTTATGTATATATATATTTATTTATATATTTTTTATAATATAGGTAGTCTATAATATAGAATAGTGTTTCTCAATATTTGTATTGTGGCAGCACATTATTTAGATATTTCATATTTTGTGACATATAATAAAAATACAAGAATAATGGATAATATTAAATATTTATGTATAATTGATAATAAAGTTTATATTGTAAATTTAAAAATAACAATGAAAAATTTAGCATAAAATAGCATTTCATTTTTGAATAAAAAATTTGAGTCTGCTGTTTCTTATATTTTATGCAGGACCGTATTTAGGTTTGGTAGCACCTCTGGCAAATTACTACATTTGCGCCTCCCCCTCTCCTATAGATACATCCATAGTTTGGTTTTTAGTTTGCAACGCAGTCTATCTGAGTAGAATAAAAAAGGGGCTTCTAGAACACCCGCCACATGCCAAACCTATCAAAACCCGCCGCCGCCGCAGACATTTTTTTTCTTTGTGCCGCCCGATCGTTTACGTATACCCCTCCATAATTTTTTTTTTCACTCTTACGCACGGTCCATTCTCCAACCAATAATGTTATCACAACGGATAAATTGATAAGATTTATTTGATTTTAACGGATTTATATTATCGACATAGCTTACCTGGTATTACCTCTAACGGGTAATGTTATCACATGGAATAAATTGATAAGAGATTTATTTTAATCTCGTGAATATTTTATCGACCCCCTATTTTCACGATTGGATCTGCGCCGGGACAAATCCCAACGTTCCAAGTCCTTACTACGCATGCGCCTAGACTAGATATTTTGTCGACATAATTTCTTATCAATCATTTTTATACTTATCAGTTGTGAAGGTGACTATCCTTATTGGTCTATATTTTCCGCGCAATATTTGAAATATAAAATATTATTTATAAATATTATTTTTTTATTTAAAATATTTTTTCGTCACCCATTGAAAACAGTAGCTCTGATTTAAAATAAAATGCAGATATTATAGTGTGGTTTTTTTTATGTAATATGACTTATAGCATACTTTGTATACAATTTGTTGTGGATTACTATTATTATAATATGAATAATAACTCAAGTATTTCATAGTCCTTTATTGGTAACTGTTATATCATAATGATGTATTGATGTACATTACAATTATCTACTCACTAACTACTCGATAAATAACAATAATACGAGGTTAAACATTAGGATACATTAAGATAAGTGATAGATAACAAATTAAATCCTTTTGAACAAAAGAAAGACTTAGAAAAAAGTCTTCAAATAAGAAGCAAGATGGAAATGATGATTGGTATGTATAATAAATCTAACTTACCGGAAGATGATGAAAATAGTGTAATGAAATATTGTGATAAAATAATAACTATACTTTCCAAAAATGAAGATACAGGTTTTAAGAAAACTGAAATTAATAATAAAAGAAAAATTGAATCACAAGTACGTTTTAGAAACAATAAAAAAGTAAAAACTTTTGAAAATATATACATGAGTTCAGTAGAGGAAAATATTATAAGGACATCTTTAATAAATAAAAATGATGATGTATTAATTGTAAGTGAAGACAACTTTGACCACAGTTACTTAAAGTTTTAAAAAATGAGTTATCGTGTAAATGTACTAATTTAAAAATGAATTATTATACGAATTATCATATGTATTAACAAACATCATGACAAATGTTTTAATAATTAAATTCGTAACCTAATACAAGTAATACCTAAAGTCCTAAACTTCTGTGTTCTTATTATCATTATTTAAATTGATAAGAAATTATGTCGACAAAATATCTAGTCTAGGCGCATGCGTAGTAAGGACTTGGAACGTTGGGATTTGTCCCGGCGCAGATCCAATCGTCTATTTTCATCGGTTTTATCACGATTAAGGCACAGAATAGACTAAATTTATTCTATTTTGTGCTTCAACCAGATATTTATTATTAATATTATAATAATTTTTTAATTGTTTTTAAATCTTTTCAAGATATTTATCAACTGGTACGTATTTTGCTGCTCTAAAATTCGATTTCCGTGTTGGAAGAAGTACAATCGAAGTGACTGTTAGAGAAACATGTCAAGCGATTTGGACCAATTTACATTTAATAGAAATGCCTGCACCAACTACAGATAAATAAATTAAGAATTTTATACAAAAATGAAAAAGTAATATTTTTAAAAAGTATGAAACGCAGCCGCTAAAACGCACAATATAACGTGTTTTGTTTTCACTTCCCGTCGAGTTGGTTCCTGCCAAAACCACATGTTGCGGTCGGTCAGCAACAGGAATCAACCGGTCCCGATAAAACGCATAAGTGTGACATCTACAATTCAAACTTATGTGATTCGTTGTTCCGGTCGACCGGATGCGTTTTGACCGGACCCGCCATTTATTATTATTGTATACATACCATAAGTATTAGTCATATAGTTAGAGTTGTCGTGCTGAGCTGTGAAAGAATGTGTTGTTAAAACGTGATATACAAAGGATATCATGGATTAGATCAATGAAAAGCCGACAATCATTGTCATGAACAATGAAAATTTTCGTAAGAAATATGCCTGTCGAGACCTGTTAGGATTTGGTCGAGACCTGTCCGAGTTTAGTCGAACCCCCACCCTTTTATTAATAAAATCTGTAGCGAGACCCCTATGCCGAAAACTTTTGATTCAGTCGCTCTCCAGAAATCGTAACTAGTAAACGTAATTTCTTATTTTTCTCAGTGTTTTAAATTAAAATGGCTGATTCAACTGCCATTCTTTGCTGCTGCTAAGAAGTTTGAGTATATCGCACCAACATCACCAAAAAAACTCATCGATGCAACAACTTTTACCATCGACTTCGTTGCACGCAAATTCTTAAGTATTGGAATGGATCCGGCAAACCACTTCAATGTAACTACACATATTATAACAACATCAAGACATGTCTCAATTTCAGCAGACTTCCTACAGAGAATATATTCTTTGAGGGGGGATATCATTTATACTAGATAAACCCGCAAAATATAAACGCATTATAAGTATTTGTGGAAACGGGTTCTTACCGAGTCTCGTGCATGGTGTATCAGGGAGAAGTGTGCTCGTAATAGATGATAAGAATCAAGCTGGTTGCCGTGTACTACTCAACCTATCGGATATTTTAACCATACAATACTTGGAATGGACTGTTTTCGAGCTTATGGTACGAGGCCGGTCGTAATGAAACAATTTGAGGAGATGCGCGAATACTTTAAAAACAATTTCAAAAGAGCTCAAAATGTAGAAGAGATGGCTTCAATAATAAAAAACATACATGATGATTTAATTTCCTCGCATATCTCAAATATTTAGGATTTTGTAAGCCAGCTAAAACTCTTCGCCACTACTTAGCTAGCTGAACAGTACATTATGAAAATTGAACGGGAGGTAAATACACTTTTTTTAGTCATTTTTTGACTAACACTTGTACCACATAGCATTAATTTTGTCAAATCATTGTATCCGATTCAGTATATTTTGAAATTTTTCATTGATTTACTTGTTGAATATATATTAAGGATCTATAACTATTTTCCAGTCATAGCAACTATTTAAACTTCTTATTTAAATTATTTAAACTTAAAAGTTAAGGTGTACTTTCTCTTTCTTTTTTTAGTATGCACGGTTTATATAACTGATAAAAATATATTTATATTTTTGGAATATTCCAATGGAAGGGTTATATTTTCAAATTGAGCGTAACCCTTAACTTAATATATATTTAAGGTTTAATCTAGTTTACTATGATGCTAATAAAATTTAATTTTTGTTTAGGTTGATATTACCGATATGATTATACTGCTGTCTTCATATTTCGTTTGTGTGCCAAAGATTCTCAGTACCTACTTCAATTCAAGACATTTTTATTGTCTGGAAGGCAATTCATTTCAAATGAAATATATATTTAAGTACGATTTATATATAAATAATTTTTAATATTATACACTTTCATGGTCATATGTAACCCAATAGTTAATACTTCGATGTTATTAGTTGTAAATATTTGCGCATCATAGATGCTTACTTAAAATATGTTACAAACTTAAGGCTGTCAAGTTCAAATTTCAAACAAATCTGGCTTAACAACATAATTTCATTTAAACTCAGATAATTGGAACTATTATGCCTTTCGTAATATTACATTTGTTCTTTATAATTTATCTGTTATTATATGTCACATATGAATTTACTTTTAATTCAATTTAAGCATAATTATTGTCTCCAAATATGGAATAGTTACTACAATCATATGTTATATTCTTCATTGTGAAAGATATGAATATTTGATGATACATTGATTGTAAAAATCAAAATTATATTTTTCTTCATAATTATTAAATATATATATATTTTTTTTTCTAGTAACTCTTTTAACCATTGTATTTTCGATATGAACAAATACGGTTTTGCAGGGAGTGCCATAGGTAAAGTTGATTGAAGAGAATCCATAACTGTCGACATGTGTAGTGCTGATATGGAAATAAGATGTGGTTTGAATACTCCTGAAAGTTCTTTAGCGAAAATATCAGCTTTATCCTTGTCTGAGATAGCAAGTGAGTTGTCTGGGCGGCGAATTGGAGGGGGGGAGTCTTTAATCCGCAATATTGATTTGGTTTTACGCCAGATAGATCCGTTAGAAAAAGAGAGGTTTTGTATATGATTTTTGTACAGATTGGTTTTGTGAATTTTAAGTAGTGACTTTAGTTTATTGGAGAGAAAGATGTACTTAATTTTATCTGCCGGGTAGTGAGTATGTTGCCATTTAGATCTGGCTCTGCGTTTTTCAGCAATGAGTCGTCTTAATTCTGGTGATATATTGAGCGTTTGAGATTAGGGTGAATCCTGGGTAGATGAGTCCAAGGCTGCTTTTTGAATATTATCAGTGAGTTTCGCAATTGCTTGGTCAACATCGGTGATTGATTTTAATTTTATATCAAGAGTAGTTTTGTTAGAGATGGTATCTTTAAATTTGTTCCAGTTAGTAGTACCTGGAGTAATGGTTGGTCTATTTTTCTTCAGAGAGGGATGAGCTCCGATTTGGAGCAAGGCAAGTGTATGATCAGAGGCAAGATCATTTAGACTTATAATTTCAGTGGAAAAACGATTTGGAAGATTGGTGATAAAGAAGTCAAGAGTGTCGGGATGACGATTGCTATGTGATGGCCAATAGGTTGGAGAGAGTGACGCTATTACCTTAAGATGATTGAGTGAGATGAAATTTTGTAGGGTACGGCCTCTGGTGTTTGTTGATCGGCTCCAAGTTTGATATTTAGCATTGAAGTCAGCGCCAATAATATGGGTAAAGCTTAGCGATTGAACAAGATTACCGAGTTCTGCCGAAGGGAAAAGTCTTCCTGGGGGAAAGTAGGATGAAGAGATGGAAATAGTTAATGAGTTTACTGTTATTGAAGTGTTTGCTGTTTGAATATTTGTAGAAAGATATGGTGGAAGAGGTGCATGGTCAATTTTATTGGAGATAAGGAGAACAGCGCCTCCATGTGCAGTACCATCTGGATGGTCAGCTCTGATAATATCGAATCCGGGTATCTTGAGTGAAGAAGTTTTGGTTAGGTGAGTTTCAGAAATAAGAGCTATTGTAACTTTTTTTTCATTAAGAAATATTTGTAATTCATTTAAATGTTGTAGGATGCCGTTAGCATTCCATAAAAATAAGGAGAGTGGTTGTGAGTTATTTGTTGGCATTATTTATAAGTTTGTCAATGACTGTGGTGAGAAGTGATATGAGTGGGGTTATTAATGCTTTAAATTCATTAATAAATGAGGAGAGTTGTGCAGTGATATTTTGGTTGTGGCTTGAGTTGGTGTCTTGAGTGTTAGAAGGAGAGTCTTGATTTAATGGTGGGAAATGTTGTGTGTAAGCTTGATGCGAGGATTCGTAGGCATTCACTCCAGGTGGTTGGCGAAGTTGGGAATTTTTATACAAGATATTCTTTGAAGGGTTCGGTAGTAATCTTTTTTTAAGATCCAGGTGAAATTGGCAACCCCTAAAGTTAGCCGGGTGATTTCCTCCACAAAGAGCTCATTTAGCCGGGGAGCTGCGATCCTTGGTACATGTTGTTGACTCATGGTGCTCACTACAGCGAACACAACGAGGGGAGTGATTACAATAGCCACGAGTGTGGCCATAAGTCTGACAGTGGTGGCATTGCGGGATTTCCTTTTTAGGGTGGGGAATTTCAACTTTGATTTTAGTGTAACACAATGAAGTAAGTTTTAAAATGTCGGAATTTGTTGGACTTGGTTCGATATCTACAAAAAAAATTGGTAGGGGGGTATTGGTTGATTTGTGAGTTATAGGCATTATGTTTCTAGTGACAAATCCTTTATTTAAGAGTTCTTGCTTAATAAAAGAGGTATCGGTGGAATGATGCATGTTTCTAATTACTACACGATAAGGTTTTTCCTCTTTTGATTGGTAGGAGTGAAATGATACATTATTATTCTTAAGGTATTTGATAAATGATCTATATGAGTCGGGACTGTATGTTTGGAGTTTAAGACCTTTGGTCGAACTCTTACAGTCGAATTCAAAGGTATCAGTTAATTCAGTATTTTTTTGACAGAAGTTGCTGTAATTTATTTGTTCGTGAATAAAGATAGGAGGCGGTTTTGATGTTTTATTATCATTGTTTACAGATTGAGTTTCAACTGTGTCCATTGGTTGAACTTCGTTAGTAGGAGCAATCGGAGTGAAACGGTTTGCGGAATTAAATATATTTGTGTCTGGTTTTTTTGTGTTAGGAGAAGTGTGGTTTGGAGATCTGATTCGTTTCGTGGAATTTGTTGGAACTGTTTTCCAATCGGATTCATTGCCCGATAAGTCAGAAGGGCTGATGTCACCCGTTTGATCCAATAATGAGTGGTGGTGGAATAGTTTTTGAAGCTGAATTTTTATTTATTGGTGATTTGGGAATTTTGGTGATAGGCATTGGTGGGCGATTAGGCTTCATAATTATGTAACTAAATTATAATGAAGTGGTAAAGCAATTTATAGATTATCCTTGAGAAATGTTCAGATAATTTATACATTACCGACGGTACGAGTACCGCGACGAGCGCTGGGCACGATGAACAATACACACGCTATCGAGAGCTGATAAAACGGAGCGCGAGGCAATTAACGTGTGGACTGGACAATGTCCAAACACGAACTGATATTAATAATTATGTTAATTATTATATTTGTGATTGTATAAATTATATTTATTGTAACAATTTGTATTATATATATATATTTAAATATAATTATACTTAATAATTAGCCAAGAACCTATTTTTTTAAATTATTAATGAATACTTTAATATTAAGTTTATTGAGTTGAAAATAAAATAAAATAAAATTGAATATCCTAATTAATGTGTTATTAATATTATAGTATTAATTATTGAAAAGGTTATAAATTTATATTTAAGGGGGTATGGGGGCTTTATAAAACTTGATGACTTAGTAGGTGGGTAACATTTTTCCATTCGATATGCTACCCGTATTTATTTTTGAGTTTTCGTGTCACTGTTTGTATCCATCATATTTTTAGATTAATTGAAAAACGCAAACTTACCGAATTATTTTTCTAGCCTGCACTTATTTCTACTTTTTTCCATTGACCGAGATTACTGTATTTTGGGTTGAATACAAATTTTAATCATATTTATCAGATTCCTTTTTGTTTTAACATTCTCTTTGCCATAAACCGCAATTCTCCTATTGCTTCTCCAGCACATATTTTAGTAGACACCAAATTGAGTGTATGAAAAATGATCTTCTATTTGTGCATTTATTGGTTTTTTAATATGTTTTGTATAATTTTTGACATGTATGGTATTAGACTCCTTGTTTTAAATTGAACACATTCTATTGTTATTGCTTTTTTTTGGTATTGGTATCACTACTGATGTTGTAAGTTCACTTGGCCACTCTCCCGAATTATATATTTTTTTTACTAATTCTAATATTTAAATTTCATTTTTTCGTCCATTCGACCTTAGAAGTAAATTAAAACTCAGCATAATAATAAAATAAGATTCGTATTAGCATTGATTATTTATCCTTATCCTTATATATATATAAAAGCACAGGCCTTTTTTATGTACCAATTTTTTTTCACAGAGTTTTTCCAAATATCTTCCTGAGTGTCACCACGTCGCCCGATTTTCAAAAATTTGATTTTAAAGAGTAGAAATCGGTAATAATAAATTTTTATGTGTAATTTGTATATTTATATTCATAAAATATTAACAATAGCAGTCGGCCGATAACGAGAAATACGGCACGGCAGTCCAAGGGTTTCCGTCTACCTGGACTCTGACCTTTTTTTTGTGTGTGTTATGAATTGTTCCGAGGCTATAATATAATATTAAATTTAATGAGTTGTATAGAAAACACCGACTAAAAATAATAATACATTTCTCACCGAAATGCGATAAACGTGTTATTACTTACGATCCACCAGACGCCAAACGCGCGCCGATCTTAGATCATATACTAGATCTAAGGCGCCGATTGTTGGTTCATCAGTGTACTGCGACTGTGATCAGTAAACTGTGCGCATTTGTGTGGTGTTTCCCTAAATTATATACAATTATTATACTACAAATATTATATTTTATTTACTATTTGTACGTTAATGCACCACAAAATAAAACTCTAAATGTGGTATACCAAGAGGTTTTGACTTAAGCCATATTAGAATTGAGCAACTACGTATCATTTGTAAATATTCATAAAAAAAAGTTATATATAAGGATAGAATCATTTTTTATTATTATTATTTTTTTTTTTGTCTTTAAAATTCAGCAACTACTATTATTTAGCACTTGATAGCATTAGGTAAAATACATTTTTTGAAAACACAACAATTTGTGTTGATTTAAGAATTTTATTTTGATAAAATAAAAATTACACACGACCGAAGCCGGGTAGTTCAGTTAGTACAATATAAATACAATATAATGCAATAATACAGTTCTAAAATATAGACTTAAATTAAAGATAATTAAAACGTACAATTTTGAATTTAATTATTATAAATATACATTTGAAAATAGTTTCATTTTAAGTTGGTCACAGGTTGTTGGGATTTTTATATTTCTATGTTGTTAGTACTGGACATGTCATACAATAATAAGTAAATCAATCTAAATTATTCTTGGAGACACATTATTCAACTGGTGACACTGTCTACGTGGTATCCTAACCATAACTCTATGGTACTCACTTTATTCTCCTAACAGCTGTGATAAAATAGTTGTTGGATGATAACGACTAACGTTTTTGGAATTTCGGTTATTTTTCAATTTTGTTTATACTGTAGCTATAATTTTAAGTTGTGTTGTGTCTCTGACTACATGGCTAACGTGTGATTTTTAAAATAAGTTTCATATATATTTTTTTGTTTGGTATAAAATTGAATCAATTTTTATTGTAAGTGTGTTCATTAATCCAATGTTTAATTTTGTGTTGTGACTGGTTTAAGGTTTGAAATATTCAATTGAAGTTTCTTTCAGCTTATTTTATATATTTTAGAAATTAATCTACTTTACAGGATTACCATTTATTTTTATTGCTTATTTGATTGTACTTTTAATCCTGATTATGAATCTGAAAATATCTTTATCTAGTTCTAATTAGCTTGGTTGTGACAGATGTTTTAAAATATTAAAATTTATTTAAATATTTAAATAAAAATTTTTATTTGGACATTTACAACTGAGAAGAAAGTTGCTTTTTTGGGTTTGGCCAATCTGTTACTCATAATTTAACGTTATAGATTTTTAATGTATTAAATGTATTATGTTTTACTTTTTTTTTCTTTTTATGACAGGCTCATGCCTTACATTAAAACATATATAATAATTGTATAAATTAATGGTCATTTTAGCTTATTGTAAATTGTAATAATTTTAGTTGTAATTTTTGTCTATTAAAAGTTTTAGAAAAAAAATTGAAAATGAAAAAGGCATCATTTGGAAGACGGTCGTCTGCAGCTGGGCGGAATACGTTTGGTGGCTCCACATTTGGAAGACAGAATTCATTTGATGGAAATGACATTAGGTTTTATTTTTAGTACATTTTATATTTACTATCTAGCAATAGTTTTTGTAATATTTTAACTTTTAATAACAATTAGATTGAGCCGAAGAGAAAGTCGTGGTTTGGAAAAGAAATCAATGCTTCTCAAACCTGGATTTTCTGCAAAAAAATCTGTATCGTCAGACAATTTATCTGCAAATGATCCTAAACAATGGTCATCGACCGTAAAAAAACCACTAAATTCATCGAGGCAGGCTATAGTACGTTCAACAACATCCATGAATATGACTGGTATAAATTTGGTTGCATCTACACCTTGTGTTACACCTGGTCTAAATCCTAATTTACCTGGGATAAATTCTAGTTACAAGTAATTTTATAGATTGTTTATTTTTTATTTAATTTATATGTCTTTATTTTAATTAATAATAAAATTTATTTTTTTAGAAATCGCAGATTAAGTACAGAATCACGTTATAGTAGTTATGGAGTTGTTAAAAATAGAAAGGAAGTACGACCATTAACTGAAAAAGAATTTCAACAAGCAGCTGTATATAAAGTACTAAATTTAATTAAATAATTGTTTAGTCAAATTTGAAACTATTCCATTTTATGTTTAATTTATTTATTTTTTTAATTCAAAATATGATTTATAATATTATTTCTAAATTATCTTGTAGATTCAAAATTATTTTTTGACTTCTAATGCATGCCACATTTTAAATAATGGTAGTATGAAGCCAATGACAACCACTATGTTTATTGATATGGTTGAGTATTTATTACATAATCTGGACCGCAATCAAGTATTAAATAAAAGCAAATACATGGAAGAATTACCAAAAATCATGAAAAAATATTATTATAAGGGAAAAGTAGATAAATCTTGGCTTATTACAGGTAATGTATATTTTGTGTTATATATTTAATATTCATTTCTTGTATTATAAATAAATTTAAAAAAGCTTAGTACCTTTTAATTGTTTTATTTGGGTTTTTAATTTAAAATTTGTTTTGTTATTTTTTTTTATTACAATTTTTTATAGTTAATGCAAGTCATTCATTTCCACAAGTTGTTGGTTTACTTTTATGGCTTGTAGAATTGTGTGAAACTCAAAGTACTTTCAATGTTATGGAAACTTTATATCCATCAACTTTTGATTTGGATGAGGCTGAAAATGAAGATTATTTGCAAACACTAGAATTTAAGGTAAAATATCTATTGATAAATGCGAAATAATACTCTTCTAAATACTATGTTCATACTATTTATAGAATTAAACTATTTTTCTAACTGTGAAACTGTAATAAATTATTTACTAATTAATATATTTTCAAGTACAAATTATGATTTTAGATGTACTTACCATTTTTATTAAATTCTTATCAAGTTGAAAGTAGAGGAACTGGTAAACCTGCTGATATGGAATTTTTACAAAAACAAGAAGAGTTGTTACTGGATAATTATAGTTCGTAATATATTTATACTCATTAATTAAGTTATACATTTACTAATTATACAATAATTTTATTCTTTATTTAATTTAGAAAAAACTCTTGCCATTGATGAAGGAGTATTAACTAAATTAGAAACTGAAGTGTCTGAGTTTAAAGATGAATTTGATTCACTGTGTGATGCTACCGAAGAAAAAAAGTTGGAGGTAAAGTAGTATACTTTTTATAATTTACAATTTTTTTTGAAAAAGTCTTAAATCATTAAGTTTATAAAGTAGTACTGTTGTGCAAAATAATAATGATTGTCCTTCTTTATATTTTTTACTCCTATAGAATATATATAGCATATAGTCCATAAGTAGGTACCTTTTTTAAAATTATAAATCGTTATTTTTAAGTTATTATTTTATTCAATAGTGGATAATTGCTGTTTATATTTTATTGATATTTTATTTCCATAACTGATAATTAAATAAAATTGAACTACAAGCAATTAATGTATTTATATTTCTATCATTATTAATATCCAAGGACCATTGTAGTGCAATGGTCCTGTAGTTGACTTCTATGCATGTAGTCATCAGTTCGAATCTGGTTAAGTGTAAAAAAATATTTGTAGAATTAATTCTGTAGTATCTCTCTTTTGATATTGTTCTGGTTACTCTATACTGTTCCCCAAAGAACTAACTCCACTGGGATTGAAGTCTATATATATGACTATTCTCTACTCAGAGAAGGGGGTACAAGTGATACTCTATTTGACCTTCTCAAGTAAAATAGATGTTGACAAAGAATGGTTGTTTCCATAGGAAAATTTGAAAAAAAATAATTGAAAATTTTTGTTTTAATATTATTATTGTTATTATTATTTAATACTATTAATGTGTTATTAACTATGCATGTAAAAAAAAAGTTTGAGTAGATTTTACTGTCTGACAAGAATAAAATATTAAATTATATTTGTATTTTTAGGATCTTAAAGCTATGAAAATTGCTTTACACAATGATATATCTTCTTTAAAAAAATACATCAAAGATATACAAAATTGTGTTGTTGAGGTGCAAGAATATATATCAAAGAAAAAAGATGAACGTTTTTATCAAGGTATTTAATGTTACAACATTTTAAACTTATTTAATTAAACCTAAGAATATTAAATTATTTACATACACAAATAAATTTATTATTTAAGTTAATACCTTTATTGCTCCAAGTTTAAGCTATTTATTAAATGTTTATATTTTCCTTAGTTTATATAATATATTAGTAAATGTATAAATTTATGCACTATATCATTTTTTTTTTTTTTTTTTTTGTTCTTATTTAAATTTATTTCTCTATGATTTTCCTATAATTGCATTATAATTAAAGTCGCTAAAGCTAAAACATAAAATGGGATAAATTCCAAAAAAATTTAACAATTATACTCAAAAATGTTTGAATTATAATATACTCACAATAGTTTGTATTGATTATAAATAGACTAATTTCAATTTGTTTTAAATATACCCAGAAAAAAATAGTAAATAACTATTAATTTTTCTTACAATTTCTTCTAATATTTTTGTTATTTCAGATATAATTTATAGAAAGGATGTATAGTAATTGTAATAAAAATAATTATTTAATGTGTTATTTTTCTTTTCTATAGTCTGTTAAATATATGTTAAAATTAATTTGGATAGTAAATTTTATAATTAAATATAATATTCTTGATTTAATGTATCTATTAGAAACTTGATGTATTGAAAAATTTATAGAAAAAGAAATTGAAAACTTACAAAGAGAATTGAATGTGGTCAATGGTTGTATTAATGGACAGCAAATTACACAAGAAGATAAAAAAAGAATTGAAGAAGAGATCATTAGTTTAAAACAAGACATACAGTATGAAGAAAATTGCTTGACTGAATACTCAAACATTGTTTATTCTGAGGATTTGAATGTTGTTAATGTTCGATTAAAGGTTAATATCAATACATATTGATTTTTAGACTATTTATGATAATGATAAATTACAATAATACTCAGTATATTTTTTTTTGATCAAAATTTCTTTGTAAATATTAATTATTTTCTTATTATTTTTATTATTATTTTTTGTTAAATTGTAATTTTATAGTAGGATTATATAATAAAAAGTAGTACCAAATTTTTAATTTATCCCTTTACAAGTTTTAAATAGTTAAAATTGAAAAATAGCTATATTATGATACGAGATACCATGAAAATGTCAAAGTATCAAAATTAAAATTGAAATAATTGGTTTTGTTGTTATTGCTAATGTAAGTTTTTGAAAGAACTAAACTGTATTTGTTTAGGTATAATGGTTATTGCAATAAATTAATATAAATAAGATAATCTTTTCAAAAACGTAAGTTTAATTAAGAATAGATAAATGATAATAAATCAAATATATAAGTAAATGTAACCATCAATGAGATTAGAATGAGTTAAAAATGATCAAACTTACACTTATTTATTTCAATAGCTAATATATCTAACCTAACTTATATGCTTTTATTTATTTTCAAAACTCATATTAGCTATTACTATGTAACCAATATTTGAATTTTCAATTTTAATATTTAAAAAAGTTAACATTAACTTCATTCATAAAATGGCAAATATTTTGAAATTAAAAATTTAAAAATTATATTTTGAAGCTGGTTATGAGATGAAAATTTGTTTGATTTGATGATATTTTGTATAGCTTCCTACTATAAAATTACATAAAACAAATATATGGAAAAAAATTATTATGCCAGGAAATATTTTTATCAGAAAATAATGTTTAACTATTCTAGGTAACTTTTTTTTTAAGTATAACCTAAAATATTCATAGTAAACTATTGTTTGTTAGGTTTTATACTTTATATATAAATGTAAATTTTTTATTTAATTTTAGCTTGATAAATTATTCGTTCAATACAATAAGATATGCGCTGAAAATATAGTTGCATTGCCTGAACTTGAAAATGCAATAGCTGATAAAAATGTACTTGCTATGCATGTAAGAGATTCTCTAAAAGAAGTTGATGAAATACTTAAAAGATTAAAAAACAAAAATTCTGAGAAGCTGAAAGCAGAAGAACAGAAGTTAGCTTCTGTGCAAATGGAATTAGAATCAGTAAATAATAAATAAATATAAAAATGAGAGTGTAAATACATATTGTATTTTTAGGCAACCTTGGAGTTTTATAACTTGAAGAGAATAGCGGAAAACATTGAACCTGAACGTGATGCTGATAAAAAACGTTTAATGGAGATTGCAGATCGTCAGTTTGAAGTGAATATATTTTATTGATTTACAATTTTTTTATTGGAATTTCGTAAATGAATAATTATTTTTGGCAACAACAAAGTATTGATTTTATCAAATTTTAGATTTAATTGTTCTATTTACGAATAGATTTGTTTCAACATAAACATTTAATTATAAAAAGTATTATCACATTTTCTAATTTTATATATTATCAGTTGAATAGTTATATTTTATATTTTATAATTTTTTCTTATTTTTATTTAAATAATTACTTTAGATAAGAAAAGAATATGAAAATAAGTTGTATGAGCTTCAAGCAGAACTTAAAAATAATAGTCTTGATAACAATGCAGTTGCAGCCAAAACAGAAGAAAAAAATATACTTTGTAAAATGTAAGTATTATAAAATTTATTTAAAGTAATTTTACTTAATTTTCGTTGTATGTTATTCAGGATTGATGAAATGGAAAAAGAAAAAGAAAATATTTTTATAAGGACATCTAACTCTTTAAAAGATCATGTAAAAGTTATAGAGGATACTAAAGAATACGCTAAGGTAATTAGTGTGTGTTGATTATTAGATTATATATTAATGAGTTACAAAGCCAAAGGTGTATTTAGCTCTAAAATGCTGGGGTTGCTGTACCACCAACAGCTTCATAAACTTACAAACATGTGAAATACACAGATACTTCAACACAAATTTATCTCAAATTGTTAATTTTATAAGTAAAATGTTAAGTAATTTAATTATATTATTATACTATTATATTCTTTTATATATTGATATTTTATCATTGTCTTTTGTATATAATATGCTCAAAAATTTTCTTGTAATATAATTTCATATAATAATTTTTGAGAATTTCGGAATAAAATAATATTACATATAATATTAATATATTATTATTATATAATATACATTTAATAAATTATGCTAATTATGAACTTAGAGGTGTAAGGCAATCCTAGCAATGACTACTACAATATAAGAACGGGTATGAAAATTAAATATTGCATTTTTAAAACAAACCCATCTCGTAAACATTTAAAATGTGTTTGAGATTTTTATATCTTATGATTTTTATTAAATCTTTATTCAAATTATTTGCGTCTTAATCAATACAAAAATTGTATTGAATATAATAACATCAATTAATATACATTGATATTGTATTTTATAATATTATGGTAATTTTACAGAATTTGTTACTACAAGAAAAACAAGAAATGAAAAGTATCAGAGAAAAGTATTTAAATAATTAAGTTTTATATTATTAGTTAATTTATGTTATATTATTAATAATTAATAATGATAGTATAACGAATACTATTAACCTGAATACACTAAAAATATTATAAAATTTTAAAATGTATATTTTTATTATTATAGTGTGATAAATTAAATATTTTTTAAAGAATTTAAATTTAATATTAAGCTGCTTAATGGCAATTAGAATAAAATAATATGTGCTACTTTTTTTTTTTATAAATATAATTTAGTATTATTTGAGTGAAAAAAATAAATATATTATATTTTTTGTTACAGTTTTGGTTTGATTTCACATTCTGAATCAGTTTCTTCTATTAAACCTACCGATTAATTTTTTATTTTTTTATTTTCAATCCGGAGATTGATTTTTAACAAATTTTTTTTCACATCAAATGTCTTCTCCATCTTTCCCTGTCATTCGCCATGATTTTGAGTTCCCTGTAAGAAGTAACTCCTGCACTCCTGCATCTTACATTATTTGGCTGATATATTTTGTTTTTCGGTCTTCCTCTTGATTGTATTCATCCGATTATTCCTTCAATTATTAAACTGTGTAATTTATTTCCATTTCTCAATGTGTGTCCTATTATCTGCTGTCTTATTTTTAGAGTATCTATCAATGTTATTTTTTTTTCCTATTGTCTTCATTTGTTTTTATTTCAGGCCAATTTATTCTTTGCATCTTTTTCTAACACCACGTTTCTAGCGCTTCTAAAATATTTCTCTTATATTTATTAATAAATAATTATTTATTGATTAAATATGAGTGAATAAAACATCATCCTGTAATGATATGTTTGTATTGTTACATGAGTAATTAAAGAAGTTATTCATTGCATGTATTATTATTTTTAGATTTCATTTTGCCTGTTATTGTGTAAGATTTTCGATTTTCTAAATAATTTTTAACTAAATTGTATGCAACATCTCTTATACAAATGTTTTCGATATTTAATATGTAGTTTTTTTTTGTCATCAACAATGTTGAAACATGCGCATGCACGCACACACACAAACATACAACACTAACGCACCCACCTACACACACCCACACGCATGCACCCACCAACCAATGCGCACACACGCACACACACATACACACACGCTCCTCATAAAATTCACGACCCACCTCTCATCCGCTACCACTAAGCCCTTCTGGACCCACTTGGCGTTTGCTTAATCTAGCCATCACCCACTACTTCTTAACCACACATTCTTACACTTGAAGTTACACACCTATCTCGAACTCTCGGCACCCCCTTACATAACCACATCACTTCTCATTCGTCCACAACACCTTCATATACATGCATGTGCACTTCACTTACAGCACCCATCATGGTGCCCCTTCACACAAACACAACTTTATTTACACTCCTGCAGCTCCTTCAAATCACCTGCTCATACAACCACAGTACCCAATACATACTCCCATGGTTCCCTTAAACGTCATCATTATTTCTCATCATACCTCATATCGTCTCTTTAAACCCTAAACGTCCCTAGTACCCCCACTCACTTTCTTACCACTGTATAACTAGTATAATTCAATACTTTCTAAAACCTTCTCTATAATCCCTTACTTTTTTCCATGCTCTTAGAATATCCTCAACATTCTCTAACATATTTTCATAATCATCCATATATATATATCCTCTTACTCATACGTCTCCTTCCTACACTCATTCACCTAACATAATATTTATTGGAAGACATTAGTCATTGGATTTAGGTAAAAAGAAAAATATAAATTTTTGAATAAATGAAATATCAATAAAAATTATTTATGTACACTTTTAATTTTTAATAATTAATTAAAAATATGAAATGGGGTTTTTGCCTCACAAAGGTCATTGGATTTAAAATAATAAAAATTAAATAGGAAGTGGTCCCTATAATACCAGAAGTGTATAATTATTAACCAACAATTTTAAATTAAATTAAAATTAAAATTTAGAGTATTAATTATTTAAAAACTTTAGAATTAGTTGAAATATAATTTGTTTCAGTATATTAATTACTTTACAGAAAATATTATCATTGTAATTTTAAAATTATAATGTATATTATAAGAAAAATTTAAAATTATAATTAAATGAAAGACAATTTAGTTATTCCAAAATATTATTTAGGAAACCGAAAATACCTAATTATTGCTACCATTAAAAATGTAATGGTTAAAAAAATAGTTATTAGTTATTAAAACATTAATTTAATTTATTCCATTAAACTTAGAGATGTCTTTCAAAATAAAATCATTGTATCTACAATTGTTTTGTTACAATGTATCTGTAATTTGAGGGCGTACTAGTTATGTGTTTGTCACTCATTCGCTTCAATCTAGATCGAATTTTCGATTACGGCCGTTTCAATTTCACTGTTATAAAGAAAACAAATACCTACATTAGAAACACTAGAACAATATCAAAATTTACTATTGATATTAAAGACAAATAATGTGAATTTCTAATACTTTTTCTTATCGTTACATTTTGAGCTAGAACTGTATGAAACGTCATTTGGTAAAAATGAAGTATATTCAATAAATTATTATAGAACAAAAGGAGTAACATTGTACACAGATTACTTAAATAGTTGAACTAACTAACACAGCGTGAAATAATAAAATTTCGAATTTTGAAAAATTGTCCAATGAAAACAAATGTCATTACGTATTAACGTAAATTAGAAACAGTTTATGTTACGTTGCTCTTAATTTAAAATTACCTAAGTGGTCTACAAAAATTTGTTACACGAGTAGACCGTCGGTTAATAATACATGGTAGTTTGTGTAATCAATGTGTAATCAATTTGTGCACCGGACTTATTTTTATCGTTCCACGCATTATGTCGACCGTGAAGATAAAAATGTTTTGCTTATGTTTTGCTTTTCGTACGTTTCATACATACATTATTAATTATAATAGTACCTTAATCTATTTGAATTATGAGACAACTTTTTTTCTCGGTTTTAATTATTTCTAGCCTACTTTGGACAACCCAAAGTTCGACGCCCGGCACCCAGAGGCCAGGCTTCACCTTCGAATCTTAAGCCCACTTTGGCCCTGACATCCGCTTGCTATAGTTCCGCTGAATATAATTTATGCACTACTACAATTTATTTTAAGTATTTTTTTGTCGTTTTTAGAAAGATTGAAAGATTTATAAAACAAATGTATATTATTTCTGGTTTGCAAAATTTGCTTTCAAGTTTTATAATTAAATTAAATCAGAATAGCAATGACTTTAAAAAATGGATTGATTTTTACAAAAACTTTTTGTTGACGTTGGATCTTTTTTGATTCTTCACTTTTTTGGGCAGATTAGGTAAGAAACTCTTTGAGAATTCACTCATAACCTCTCCATCACAAACGGATTTCCAGCATTTTAAAATAGTTTTAATAATATTTATTAAAATATAATTAATAATAAAATTAAAATAAGTTAAATTAAATTAAAATAAATTAATGGTGGCCAGCTACGGTAGCTTCGTCTTGACATAACATGGTATAAAAATTAAAGTGATTACTATAGATAATACTGTCAAGTTTATTTTTAGTATTTTTTGCTGGAATACTATTTAGGATTTTATTCTGTTAACAATTTACCGGCAATGGTGTCATTTGGAGAGGGGGTCATTGATGTATTTGCTATAGTCTAGAGCTTAGCTATTCCAAAGTCAGTACATCATCAAAATATAAATACGTCTTTTATAAATCCATTGAAATGTAAATCAAAAAAATGAAATGTTTACTAAATAGTGACACTCATTTTCTAAGTAAAAATCAATATATTTTTGGACTATGTTTGATGTTTTCTTCTCCTCATTTTAATCTACTCTTTGGTAAAATGAACCGTCGAGTCGGGAATATAAGACCCTGCTGAATACCCTACTTTTGAAAAAACTGAAATTATGTTACTATCTACCGGTTTATAGCTTATTAGCAAAAAATAATGATGCTTATTAATACTATTTATTTATAATACAGAAAATTGTTAAATTTATAATAAAATTGTAAAATTAAAACATTTCGTGCCAGATAGATATAGGGGTAGTATAGGTGCCCTCCACGAATGTGAGTATGTATAGTACCCCCAAGTTATAGACTAAATGTGTGCCTATGTGCTTACCCCAGGCACTATTGGTATAAGGGTGCTCTTAATTAGTTTGCAGAAATAAAAAAAGTCATGTAAATTCTCCGTATTTCTACCTACGTAAGAATGCTGCATTAGCTTCGGGCGTCAAATTTTCAAGATTCAGCACTGATCCCAATACATATTGAAGACATAATCAATACATTTTCCAGAATGCCACTCAAGGTTGACTTTGTTGTACGATTTAAAATTGTAATTAAAAATTTTTTTATTCATTTATTTTATTTATTCAATGTGTTCATAGTTATAGTTTTAATTCATTATTATATATTTTGTACCTTCTGTATAATACTATCATTAAAATAATAATATAAATATGTATTATTATTCATGTTTTAAAAATATTTTAAATTGAGGTTATAAAAACGGAATAGTATTATAAACATCTACTCATTACTTGTAATTATTTCATCACACAGTAAGTAATACGAGTATGTAAGAAAAAAATATTACGAAATATAACTTTGGACGATACATGACAGACTCGCTTGAATTATTTGCAATGCCACTACGATTATTGCTGTAATTTTTATTTCTACCAATGAACAAATTAATATATATAGCAATAAATTTTAATTAAAAATGAATAATAAGTTTACAAACGTGTATTGGATAACGGGTGTCTTATAAAAAGTCTACCTATTCGTATTATTATTATTTATTTTTTTTTTTGGTGCCAACTTTGAAAATATTCGTTGCATAAATTGCAGTTAAAATGTTAGGAAATATATACATTATTTTTCTTCAAATTATTCCAATACTTTATATATTTTTGAAACATCAAATGGTGGCTTACCGATAACCCGATATTCCCAATATTTCTATTATTTGTTATGTATTGTTTAGAATTTTTAATTTTCGTCCTGAAGCCTCTACTATAGTGTGGACCAACGAGATATGTTTCATCTGCTTCTTTTAGTCCAGCCATATTATAATGGTCAAATATTGGTGGTGACAAATGTTGGGCAAACACACCAGTTCTGTGGTACCACTCAACGACTTGACTCACTATGCTTATAGTTAATTAAATTATACGTTGGCACACAACGCTCGTTTCACGAAAAGTCGAAAACTGTCAGCTGATAATTATAACTTATAAAATAAAAGAATATATTTAGATCACGTAATCCAAATCGGTTTGAATAGATTAAATTCAAATATTACTGAACAAATGATAATTATATTGAACTTAAAGAAACTTATTAGTTAACAAATAATTAAATTATTTTGCTGATATATGTGTAATATTTTTGCGTTCGGTGAAATGGGGTGAGATGAACAATGATGCACAATGTATTATATTTTTATACCTCCACAACCTATTTCATTAAGATACCCTTTTCCCTATGAAGTGTTTGAATAGGGTTTTGTGATTCTAAATGTATATTTTGGGATTTTGAGAAAATAAATGCAGTACATTTAAAAACAATTAATATTGATAATACGTACCTGTATAATAAATTGTACTGTATTTCGACCATGGTACATAGGTGTATATTAAAAAACTCTCTTACCACACCGCTAAACGAAACGATGATTTGCGAGTGAAACGTGGAACGACTTATCTTGCGTGTATAATATGTAGTTTACATCCACGCGATGTTTTCAATTGCACCTTGGTTGTGGTCAGGGGTGGCGTGGACGGAGTTAATTTGACGCGGCTGCGTCACGAAAAAAAATGGTAGGTGTTGAAAGTTGACGTTTGTAGTTGAGTAGAAGTTAGGAAATTGTTTTAACGTAATCGATTATTGAATATAAATTAAATTCACATTAATTAACAGCGCAAGAAAGCCAACAGATTAGGTGTTGTGACTTGTGGACTGCGTCATTGAAATAATAAGTTCACGCCGCACTGGTTGTGGTTGTCAACGATGATGGGTTTTGATACGTTTTTGTCGACCTGAAACGTATTTTATACGATAAACCTTTTTTTTTTTTTATAAACACATGAATAATATTGCACTAAAAGACTAAAAAGAATAAATATAGATTAATCAATGTAATCAAAAATTAGCTCGACCCTAGTAAGATTTCTGGTATCGTTTTTAGTTATTTCCGATGTACCCAATATTTTTAATTTATTATAACAACTATATATAACAGAATTCGTACTGCGTGCTTATATATATATGTATACGGAGGCAGTTCGAAGTCTTTGTTCGCCGATAGTTGTCTACCTTTGTTCATCATTAGTACTAACAACTTTTTTTTTTTTTTTACCAAAATAAAAATATTTAGCATTAAGACTTCGTTAGTTATTTAAATTTATCGCATATTGATTGTGGTCGGTCTGACAGGAAAAAAAAAATTTGCGATTCGATTCGATTATTTCTGCCGTTCAAGCTTATTATTAGTGCATTGCAAACAAATTATTTTGATCATTATGTTACATGACTTGTTGTTTAGTAAGTTGAGGTGGTATATTACTTGATTTTCTACTTTTTTAAAACTTCCCGGGATTACATTGCGCAAATTAATTCTAAAGGTAGGTTCTTTTGTAATATTAATCCGTAACTTATGTCCATTAAAATTATGCAACGGCACAAGATTACAAATAAAATTGCAAAAAAAAATTGTCTGTTTCAGTGTACTTGCTGGCCGTGTAGCAGGTATTCTTAGAATACCAACGATATCAATCAATCTACCATTTCAGTTTAAACGGCTTCCATTAAATTTAAATTTAAATTTCATGGTTTCCCGCGAAACTGTGCTTTTCAATAACCACCAATAAGGTATAGACGTAAGCTACCGTCCAATATTTTTCACGTTTTCAATTTTGTACATGGCTCTGTTACGTGTCACGTGTAAAAAAAATCTATTTGTGCTTGCCCAGAGGATTAGGCACTAAACGTGGTATATACTGAAATATTTAATGCTTAAGACAAAGTGCGATTTAAAATGTAAAAATGCACGTTAAGAATTAAGAAACATTTAAAAGCATAATCATAATAAAACCAGTACATTCCGTAATTCTCTCCGAATCGAAAAAGATTTTTGTTCAATACTGTGTACAGACAAGGCTACGAAGGACTTCTATTTATAATATAACGTTATACAACACCAAAAAGTACAATTAACAAATCATATATGTTTTATAGTTCGAGTCTCAAAACGTACATGCGTCAGCGTAAAACTGGTACCGTAAAGACTGTAGTTTCTGTACCGCATGGTGGGTTCCGGATCGACGCAGCTCCCGCCACCACTGCTGCCGGCTGCCTTGCACGTGACCACTTCGTACCAGATAAGCTGGCCGTGCGCGGCACTCCATGTGCTCCGTGAACGATCGAATATAATGAATATTACTATCAAGGTTTTTATAAAACCATAGTCGTACATTATTATAACATACAGTCGGCAAGATTCTGCGAACATCGTGTATGTTATATATGTATAATGGGTATCTAGTATTCCAAATATCACTACATTTAAATAGTAAATTGTTATAAGCTACACCCTATGTATAGTTCACGAGTGTATATTCGATCACATCTACGAGGGACTTTAGGGGCTGAGAAAAACTTGAAATTTATAAAATCTTATGAAGCCGTGACGAGACTTCAATTCGTCGAATCTTACGGGCTGGGTCTTAGCAGAAAGAGGACAAACATCCTTTCAATATTCTTTTACAATAGACTAAATCGTATTTATAAAAAATTAAATATTTAAGTATTGTTGAGTATATTACTGTGTGTAAATAATCCATTTCAATAACAGTGTTGATGTACAAATGTAGATTTGAAAGAGAATTCCTAATGGTAAGACTTTTGTTGAGTGACGGGAAAATTGATGTACATTCAACAAAATAATAACGGGGAGTAAAGATTTTTAGTATTATATACTTAATAACAAATTTTGCTTGTTCGTTATCTACGGGTTAAATATTTATTAATATTAAAGCAGTCACTATACTTCACTTAACGATCTGCTACTATTGAAAACTACCTATAAACTCGTACTACCTACCTATATAAAAACTTATGTTTTATAGCTCCTTTTTAGTTTTACCTTGAAGTTGAATTAATAAATTATATTTAGTAATCATTATAAGTGTTTATTATATGGTAAAGTAAAATAATTATGGTATTAAAACAATTTTGTACTAATTATTATATTAATAATTTATTGACGGAGTTATATTATATTTTTATAAATAAAAATATTAGTGGTAAATAAAAAAAAAATATAACTGGAATCTGAATAAAACAATTTTCCGAGTGTTTCAACAAATTATTCAATAAATAGTTAAAAGAAATATGTCATAATGCGTGTAGGTCATGTTTCGAAATATTTTGGTAAGTTCACTAAACAGTTTGTTAATAGCGTGGAATAGGTACATTTTATATGGTGGGATAGTAGATCGAAAATATAACATGACAACTACTAATAATACACAATAATGATTACGATCAATCAATAACATCGAAAATCGATCTACGTCATACTTTTAAATATTTATTCTTATACTAATATCCCAATAATATACAATACTAGTGATATAATAAACTAATAAATATTAATAATAAATATTTTTACACAACAAGTCCAGTACCCCTATGTATTTTATTCATATGTCACTACTAAAGTAAAAAAATGTTTACGACCATTTATCCAGCGACCATAAATCGTTTGTCCGATTTTTCATGCCCAAGCATAGTAAATCCGTCATGGGGTACAATTACGAGTCGTCCTCAGGTAAAACGTATAATAATTCATTTAAACGTTTAATTTGAAAAATTAGTGACATACGGATTTGGTCATATTTTTTTATCATTATTGGATAGTACTTTTGATCTAAATGATTTAATAGCTCATGAATAAAATACATTTTTTGTTTTTTTAACTCAGGATTTACAATTAGAGAGCTATTGTTTTTTTTCCACGGAAATGACCGAAACACTGTGTGATGCGCGACGGTTAACGATTTTCTTCAGTAAAGGAAGATAACATTTCATTAATTTATATTACAGGATACTGTATAACATTATATAATATTATCGATTGATACAAGGTACAACACCATAAGTATGATTTATTCAGTTCAGTTTCGATCATCATCGCGGGAGCACGTGCCTTATCGCGCTCCGTAGTCTGCATTGGCAACGTCTAATGACCGTAGTTCGATATTACGCAACACATATTTAATGGGTACGTAACCTCCCGAACCGTTTCACATCTATTAATATGGCATCGCTTCAATCACCACCGGCAACGAATTCTAAACGACACTTGTCTTCGCACTCCAGCTCTATCAAGTATGAGAAAAAAACCAAATCTTTCACCTCGCCAAATCGATTTGTTGTTTTGTCAACGGCCGATGATGAGCTGGTATCGGACATATTTACGTCTAACTCTAATGCTACAGAGCGTGAGCAACTTCCACCAAGTAAAAACATATCGAAATCCATTCATATGCCAGCGATTTACGTAAAGAATATCAGAAACTTTTCTGAGTTTAATAAAAAATGAATACACCTCACGTGTATTAATTAATTTTTGTGTAAGTCCACACCATCTTATTTAATAATTCGGACCAACAGTCATCCTGTCTTCGCCATCATTTTGAAGTACCTAATAAGCACTAGCGCTGAAATTCATACCTTCCGTTTCTATTACATGCGCCATTTTAAGGTAGTATGTTAATTCGCAATCTTCATCATACCACTATTTTATCTGATATTTCAGGTGCCCTGGCGGACCGTGCCCATTGTTGTACGCGTGGTTAATATAAGAAAGAACCAACGTCCGTTACCTCTTTTCCACGTCGAATTAGCACTTAAGAATAATTAACACGATATCTTCAACATATCAACATTGCTCCATTTCATTGTAGTCATCGAAAAACCACACACTAAAATTAATGACCCACCTCAGTGTTTTAAATATCAAGCTTATGGTTATATCCGCAATTACTGTTGTTACTCACCTATATGCGTCAAATGTGGTGATGATCATTTCACAGCGGACTGCAACAACGACCGGTCACTCCCGGCCAAATGTACTCTGTGTTCTAGTGATCACACAGCATCATACCCAATTCGTAAGAAATCAATCCAGTCAAAGAAAAAATAATCAAAAATGCCAAGACCTCAAAAGCAAGAAACTCTTACTCGTCATCATGGTAAAAACATTAAAGTGGGTGTAACTTATGCCAACAAAACTTCAGAGCAACCAGCACACACTGTTTCAGATGCTATATCTATATTTCTGACAGAAATAAAAATCTTATTAAACCCTCTACTTTCCCTTCTCATCGTCCTAATAAACAAACTCACAACGCATTCTCCATAACTTATCACAACCAATTACCAACAATTGCATTCAACATATTTATGTAATCTATACGTCCTTATCGTTATATTTACCTTATTACTATTATTATATTTTTGGTTTTTTTTTCTTCTATTCTATATAGTCAATATTATGATATAATATCTTATTGTTAATTTAACTACATTGTATATAATATAAGTGTTGAGTTGTAATAGTTGATACTAAAAGCTAAATAAAATAAAATAATATAAAAATAAAGTATGATATAACACAGTTAATGGTGGGTGGTTTATACGTATTAGAAATTATAACCGATTCTGTATGATGTAAATTGTTCATATTATTCAATTGGCAGACGAAAAGATGAAAATTTTAGGATTCTGAAATGATTGATAAAGAAATTTGCAATGACGAAAAAAACTTTTTTGGGGAACTTGAGGGAAAGCGTCCTTTCCGTTCCTCTTTGGAACTGTGTCTGGTCAGGCGAATCTTAGTTCAATCAATAAAGTTTTTGTTTATTTTCTCTTTGAGTTTTATCTTAGAGAACAGTTATTTATAACGGGTGATACATTTTATATTAATCGTAACGTTAAAAATATATTGCGAAAATCACTGCACGAAAGTATTTTATTTTTAGACAAAACTTTTAAATTAGAAACAAATGTAGAAGATCTATTTTCTTTAATAAGGTCTAACCGATGAAACAAAGTTGGAATGTTTGTTTCAACATTCAAAATTCGAAAAATTACTTTTAGTGGCAATATTTGTTTAATAATTTACACTGTGTTGGTTTAACAAGGTCAAATGTTTAAGTGAAGAAGGAATTAATGAATACTTGTTTATAAAATAATTAACTGTAGAAAAAAATTTAAATCTAAATTTTTCAAAAAATTTTAGCATTTATTAGATGATTCCAAAGAAGTGGGTTTTTAAAATTTTGTTATAGACATTTTGATTAATCATCAACACTTGCTGTATTAAGAGATCTCACAGGATCAGCCATAAAAAAAGTTAGAACCAAACATTTTAATATCGAAGAAGAAGAGAAGATGAAGATAATTTTGACGGTATACACTATACGCCTTATACTACATAGCATATACGGCTTAACATTTTCAAAATTAAATGTATCATTAAATTTGGTTGAAAAAAATGAGCTTTTTAGTAATAAAAAATATAAAAATCTAATTGATTTTGAGTCATTAGTAGAATCATATACTAAGAAAATAAAGATACTACTACAACTGTTAAAACTGGAAATGCGGCCCAAAAATCAATAGACTCTTAATAGACAAATCGCCTTTCTTATCAAATTTGAACACTAATCACTTTGAAAATATTAAATCTGAAACTAACGTAGTATTTATTGACATAAGGTAATCTAATGTATATATGTATTACACATAGGAGGCTGAGTCTCCGAAACATTGTTAAAATAATCAACAGTTCCAACATGGAAATAAGGAATGTTACAACGTACATGCACTCTTTATCATACGTCTACTAATTTGTACGCGTGATACAATTTCGTGCAATAATAATAGTAATAATAATAATTATAACGGTATTAATCATAACATCTGAATGATAATAATAATAATAATATAAAACCGCAGCCGTAACGGACCGGCGTGGGTGGCGCCCGACCGCACGCGCGGTATACCGTCTGCACGCCGCCGGTCGTTTGCCACGGGGCCGCCGTTCAGTATACCGTGTTTCGCGCGGGGGAAACGGCAGCCAGTTGCAGTGTTTCGCTCCATCGTCGTCGTGCAGATTCACCAACGTCGTCTTTACACGCACACGTGCCGATCGTTTTTCTACCGGGCAGCGTTAAGACTACTACTGCAGGTGAGTGAATATGTGTGTAAGTGAATATGTGTGTGTGTGTGTGTGTGTGTATGTGTTTCCTAGTGGTTTTTCGTTGTCACCGACGGGCTCACACCCAGAGTATGCCCACTACCGCATCCCCTGGACCGGTGAAAAGTAGCTGCACCTGTACGAAGATCAGCCCGTCGGAAAATGTCGTCAGCGTCGTTGTTGGTTTCGCTTTTCGTGAAACAGTATGCATCGTAATCAATTATTGCCGTCGTAACCGTGAAAACAGCCGTCCGCGTCATATTTTTCCTTTTCCTGTACACCTGTACGAACCTGCGCCGGACCGAGTCCGTTATCCTCCGAGCCCTATCTCGTCGTTCATTGGTCGACGGGCGGAGCTTTGTGGGAGAGACGCGTGCCGGGTTACACGCGACCTACGTCACTACCGCTACCCGAAATTCGTCCGAGACGCTGTGCCGAGATTCTCCGACTACACGAAAAATCCGCTGCCACAGTATCCACAGTGATCAGTGGTGATTTTCTACTACCGAGAAGGGGAGGGGGGTCGTTAAACGCTGTTTCCTCATCACGCGTTTCCACGGGGCACCCGGCCGACTATTGGACCATTACCGTTTTGTTGAATTGAAGATTTTTACATACTGTTTCCAGTTGAATAGCAGTGCCATTGACATTGTTATTTTTATATGATAGTTACGACAATTGCCATTTTTGCGTTGTTCTGATATTTTTCTTATAAAACCAACCACGTTCATATTCGGGTTTTTGAAAGGGTTAATTTTCACTGAGGGCAGATATGGGGTCTGATCATCGTATGATGAATAACAGTATCAAGTCAATTTCGACTATCTGTAAGGACAGATTAGATCTATTTTTGTGTACACTATATCAGGGGTGGCCAACAGGTCGATCGTGACATGAGTTCGAGAATATATTTTATAATAATATAGAGTAAAAAATAACTATAAAAAACGAAATTATACATTGAGATCGAATAGTTATGTATGTATGTTGTACATATTCTGATATACTCGTATATTCCGTATTAAATAACGGTATTTTAATAAATTGATAAAATATATATTAAAATATATAAAAATACGTGTTATTTAACCTTCTTTTTTTTTTTTTTTTTGTCGATCATGACAACCTAGAAAAACTCAGAAGTCAAACACGAGCCTTTAAAAGTTGACCACCCCTCTACTATATCATATAATATAATCAACGGCGCGATGGTTCTGCAATATCGATACATGCAGGATTAGATGGATGTATTAGTGTGTAGTTAACTTCTCTAATATATATAATTCGGTATAAGAATATACAATATATTATGCAATCAACAATTATATTTATAATTTATTTTAAAACTTTCGAAAATAATATCGCAATACCATATAACTATTGGTATTAAATACTCATTCTACAAGCAAACACCAGAAGTGTTAATTTGAATTATTTGCTTCTTCAGTATTTATTTAAATGAAACATGTACCTATAATATATATATATATTTATATATATAAACCAGCTCAATGTAGAAATGTCCACTTGTTTTATTTTAAAAATAATTTCTCATTATGTTAGATTCTATAGGCTAAGAGATAAACATTATCTGTTTTCGCATCATAATTAAAATATAATCAGTAACTAATCAAAGCAGGATTGTATCGTTTCTTGTTTCATTATTTCATATTAATTTGTTGAACTGCTGAAAGGTACATTTATTTATACAATACATTAAATTTAATGTCGTTGATTTATTCAAGCAATAACATTCTTATTTCTAAAGAATAATTGGTTGTTCTTGTTGTGTGGTTTTAGACATTAAATTATTTCGAAAAAGTTTTTAAACTTAAGACTATACTTTGTTCTTTAAAATTATTTGATGTATAAAACGGTTTTTATTAAGTGACATTAAGGCATTAAGTTTAAGTTTTTAAGTAAAATAAAATAATAATCGTACATGCTTATAATAAAATTATAATTAAAACATAAATAACAAAATTACTTTTTATTACGTACATTATATATTAATATAGACAAGAGTATAAAATATTTAATAACTAAAAACCTAATTTACAATTTATTAGTAAATATAATATATGTATATTATAGTAATGATATTATTGTTTTTATCTTTCTAGGTTAAGACTATATAAATATTCACGATTGTCAATCACTCATAAACGTCAATAAATAATATAAAATTAATTAATATAATATAATATTTTATATAAATATAGTATCGCTCCTCATTATTTTAATTAATAAATTACAAATTAAGGTAATATTTGAAATACTATAAGTACCTAGGGCCTAAGAGGACCTTTAGTCTATTAAACTAAACTAACCTTAAGGATGTACCCTTCTTCCTTGTAACTGCGTCTGCTAATGAATACAGTCCTACTATTGATGTAGTTACTTGATTGCAAGCGTAATTGGAGCTCAATTGAGGGAGGAAACGATCACGAGTATAAATATTGTTAGTATTATTATTAAATAATATATTGTTGTCTGAAGGCTATATGCTTAACCATGATTAAAACATCACCAATAAAAAATTCTAAAGGGGTCGATCATCTCCCTCAGTTGTCACAGTTTTATTGTGAAAGTTTTCTCGTACCATGATGAGAGTTTATAATAGAAAAAAAGGCACTAGTCAATAGAGTTAAATTATTGATATGAGTTTAGCATCTTATTGTTTACTCAACGACTTAGTAGTAAAAATATGAGAATGAACCAAAGGTATTAAGTAAATCTGTTAGGTAAATTGTATCGTGTTATTTTACAAACCATAATTATCTCCGTAATAATTATAGAGTATGCATTTTTTCAGATTATTGTCATGGTATCGCTATTGGACATGTTTTTATCTTTGATTTCTGGTTGATACATTCCTCCCTTGCAGTCGCTATGAAATAGATGAGTAAGCTCTTTGATTCCGACCAGATGACCTTTGGGACGTCGGTCCTATTCTTTCCATGTGAGATTTAGCTGATGAGAAGTCAGCTGTTGTGATATGATTATTGCTGATTATATTTTGAAAGTTATTATTGTATTTAAAAATGTATTAAAATATTAATGTAAATGAACTTTCATTCCGACAAGCGCACTTGTTAGATATAAAAATATTGCAAAACATACGAATCAGGATTGGTTAATTGTTTTTTCAAACAAAATATATTATTGGTTAGTTGGCATTGAAATTTAATTGGCATAATCATGGTATTGACTTATAAGAAACTTATATTTATATGACTTATATTTGCGTTTTTGTAAGCTTGTAATTTCGAGTTATTCATAAACAACCTCCAGAATATAATATTACAATGCTCATACGCGTATAGACGAATTCATCACTAGATTGCGCGAGCCTATTACGAAGCAAGTGATAGGTAAATTTGTCAATACATCGGTTTTGATTTTTATTTACGTTGGACGTACAAAATGTTATGTAGGTTTTTGTACTTACGTTTTTGTCATATTGTGTATTATGTAAATTCTAATAATTGATCACGGAAAACGGAACACTATGAACTGAGTATTAAAATGTACATCGCTGTTTTATATTAATCTTAAATTTTATTTTATTCTTCAGTGATATATAATTGAAGTTATATTGATAGTATTGAATATTGTATATTCAATTATAGAATTGAACCTGATATATTTATTAGAAGCTCTTGTTATGGTTTATAAAATTGACATTTATTATTTCTTTTTCAAATATTTATAAATGTTTAATTATATTATAAGTTATATATTTATAAGTAGCTCTTATTATAATTTGTAAAATTGACATTTTTTTCTTTGAATATTTACAAATGTACAAATGTAAATCTACATTATTTTATTGCTCGGACTAACGCCAATATATTATAAGAAATTATTTTATGAACGGAACAAGGCATTTTAAATTATGTGTACTATTATAGTCAACAATGTAATACATTTGAACAGAGTTGAATTAATATTGATAAAAAAATTTATTACTATGAAGCCATTTGTATTTATAAAATATTTATTTTTTAAACTACTTAATATCGACAAGTATTATTTATCAATTAATTTTTGGTGATCTTAAAACATTTTTAATCATTTCTTCTCAACATAATTATTAATAAAAACATGTATTCCCATGCATTTATTGTAAATTTTATTAAACAAAAAAACCTATAAATTGGTAATTTATTCATAAATGACAGCGATAGACAACTGGTGGCTCGCGAATAGTTTTTATCTGAACCATATTACATTTTAAAATTATTTTATAAAATAAGAAAAAAGTAATTATATTTTGTTTTTCGTAAATCGTAGGCATAAACTCTAATTTTTTATAAATCTGCAGTTAAATTATGAAGTGTCTGAATAAATATTTTTAAAGGCATAGTTAACATAGCTAATAGTTATTTATTTTATTTGATCACTTTAGTTGTATCTGTCGTGTTAGGCTGGTCGATCGCGTTGGTTTAATTTTTTCTGTGTCTATAGCGTATTCTATAGAAATTTCAATAGCTTATGGGAGAATGAGTATTTATTGGTTATCAACAAAAAAAAAACCTTAATATTTAGTTTGTTTAAACATAATTGCAGTACCAAAATATTATAATTAAAAAGACATTATTTGATTAATCATTCGTCTAAATATGAAATATAAATAGGTGTCGTAAGAAAGAGATTTTGCAAATGATATTTAATTTTAATTCCAACTGAATATAATGATAAAAGTAATAATTTCAAAACGTTTAAGTTTACTGGCGTCATATATTATTTTTAATCAAATAGAGAAATAAAATAAGAAATCGTTGATTGATGACGAAAATATTATAAACTGGCCAGTGAAAATGACTAAGTCAATAAATTATACAAAATTACTTTCAAGACACAATGTGTTAAATCGTATAGTATTCTATATCTTGTGTATATATATTGTATGATCCTTGTAGTGTCATTCGTAAGATATTGAAAATTACAATAACAAACTGTGCATATTTTTCAATAGCGTTGAATAAAAGCATAGACATTTCAAATGAATATCAACTTTTAAATTTTGATAGAACTATTTTTCAACAATTCGGATTTTATGAAGAACTATAAGAATTGTTTATCTTGTTTATCTTGCATGGAATCACCAAAGTAAGTAATACACTTAATGCTGTTAAATACGTGATTGGATCATTTGGTGGTTGTGACTAATGGTGCAAAATATATGGTTTGAAAAAATGTTGGTTTTATTGTATTATTACACAAATCTTATATTAATGTTCTTACAATACATAGTATTATTCAATAAGAAGCATTGTGTGGTATTATAATGAAATTTGATGGCATTTTGATTGGTTATTGTATTTAAAATTCCTAATCTCATTTGAGACGGCAATTGTATTTATCCCACAATAATTTTATTAAATATTTAAAAAAACTTTATGGTGAGTACGGAGTATTATTTTCACACATAGATATATGTTGATTCATTTAAGTAAAGTGACTCGAACGTTTTTTCCTTTATTTAAGAAAAGAAATACTAAATTTTCTTATAACGAATATTAAAACTGGTACTACATATTTTGAAAATCAGTATGTTGATAAAAAATGTCTATGTTCATAAGCGTTTTTAAATGAGATTTCTCAACAAAGTATTTCAAAATGAATTTGTCGAAAAGTAATTAATACAATTTCCATGTTGTGAAGTTTTGAACATTGATACCCACTTAGAATTCTAGAATTAAAATGAGTTCTAGAATTCAATTGACAATTTAAGAAAGTTGAACTTATGCGTTTTCAGATAAATGTAATTAATAATCCTATGAATGTTAAAATTGAGGAGTCAGAAGGTTCACTTAAATTAGAATTATAAGAGTTGCAAAAATTTTTATTTTCGAAATCGATCAATGCGTGTCATTTGAGAAAACATTATCAGTTGAAAAATATCAATTTCTGCTAGATTTTGCATTAAAAATATTATCAATGTTTGGAATTTCTTATGTATGTGAATGTACATTTTCTAATACGAAAAATTAAAAATCTAAGGAAAAAAACGCCTTAAAAAAAAAATCGGTTAATTTATGAAATCTTAGAACATCTGTTATATGTTTCAACTACAGAAATAGCAGTCGATTTTGAATTACTCTCTTCTAGTACACATCTTAAAATTTTAAATTAATAAAAGGTATAAAAAGTAAATGTTGATTGTTAATTTTTTTTATGCTCTCTAATCGACTAGATTTTAAAGTTCTAAAAATTGGTCCTTTAATAACTATGAGTGGCCCATTTCTGGTGTAATCTTAGTGAACTAAAAAAGTTTCTGTCTTAATTCTTTATATATTATGAGTATTATACTTTAAAATGTATTGTAAATAGACTAAAATATAAAAAAGTCGCAATATTAGATGAAGATGTCAAACATTTGCTAATCAAGTATTAGACTCAACAGAAATATTAATGATCTTAGATTTTAATGGTACTGATTTAAATTTAAATTTTAATGTTGCTGTTATGAGAAAATAAGTTTGTAATAAAATAATAAATTGAATAATTTATATATTTTTTTAAGTATAATAAAAAAGTTGATTTCTCTTAACATTATTAAAGTAGGTAGTTTTAATATTATACACTTTAACATAGGTTATATTTATTCTTATTAATTGTAAATTAGCACTTTCTTAAGAAATTTTTGGTTATAACTTCAAAATCGGATTGTATTTATCTATTTAAACGGAAATATTATTTTATCGAGAAATAAAAATTCTTATCAACACTATGATTTATTTTCATCCTACCATTGAGAAATACGATCGTGTAATGAGAAACCATAGTTAGGACTTAGTGGTCATTAATATAATGTGTAGTCTGTCTTTTGTATCTAATTAAAAAGTAAAATATAGGTTTCATTATGTTTTAGTTTTTTTTTCTCGGTAAAAGTCGGTAAAAGAAATAGTTCGCAATGTCTTTGTTTTTAATTTGAAAATATATAATTTTGTTATATAGTTAGGTAAATAGCTAAACGGGATAAAAATTAAAAATTAAAAATATAACGAGCCAAGTTATTATTCTGGTTATTATTAATTATTAACAATGTAATCGAAAGAAAAATATAAAGCGTTCGGCAAGTAATTAAAGTTTAATAAACACTTGTCCAAGACCCACAAGAGTATAACATTTTGAGTACGACTGCGGTCGAGACCGACGGAAATAGATCAGGAATAATTTTTTTAATCTCGGAATAACTTTTATACGACAAACATTTTTGTAACAATATTTGATTGTAACCATGATGAGTATTTTTCGAAATGCATGTGACACGCAGCAGGTGGTGAGACGCACATTTTTGTACTTTTAAGATTTTCATTTATTGTGAAATATGATAGGACCGAGTATAACTGCGGATGGGAGGAGTAAAGGCGGATATAACGCTTTAGACAACAGAAGATGACGGATCTGATATCTTGAAGCTACATTATGTTTTCTTTACAACAGGTATACATAATTACTCGTGAATTTCGGTAAATTAAATTCCTATCTTTCGTCCGGTATGAACAATTTGCCGTGCGAAATGAAATGTTTTCCAACAAATAGTACGAAGTGTTTTATCTCTGCAATTAAAATTGTGTTGATTTTAATACTTTTTTTCTAAAACGTTATTTACAATTAAACAATGTTCCGATGCTCTATTTTGAACTGTAACATACTTGTAACGGCGTAATTATGATGACTGAATTCTGCTACGGTTTCCGGCCACCAAAACTACCAAAGACGGTTAACTTTTTTTTTCTCGAATCATTGTGAAAATTATATTTTCAGTTTGTTCATGGATTCAAAATTAACAATTAATACCTAAAGCACAAAATGTGTGAACACAGCTTGAACATTGTTTCGCATCGTTTTGCAGCGTGAGGCAGAAAATAACAAAAAAATGATTAACATCCGGGATTCCGGATAGCCCGAGTGTTTATGATATAAAAACAAACGAATTAATTGACAGATGGCGTATCACGTTTTTAAACGATGATTCTTACGTTTGACTGGCTTTCTTTTATTATCAACCGAACGGACGAATATTATCGTTTGATTATTGTTTTAACAGTATATTTTTTAATGCCAGCGTATGGTCGTAAAAATGTACCATTACGTTTTCGTGGTGTCAAGCGCGCGTCTTGCGTCTTCGGAATTTATTTGATGAAAGTTTAGTTATTATATTGCTTTCGCGGCATTCCATCATCGCATCACGTATTGAGTCGTATTTCATGATTTTATCTGTGACTGGTATACGTGCGTACACAGATGGAAGTAGTTTTCGTCGTGCGATAAGACGTTTTCATGTTTTCATGCGTAACGTTTGTACAACGTGAGTTTTCACCAACTCATGCTTACTTGCATGAGTCTAAAAGTCTAATTGATTCCTTATTTACTTAAAACGATATTTTCGTGCTGATATTAATAATAATCGAAACACAATTATCCAGCGTCTAAACAGGGTTGGCGTAAGCCTTTAAATATGACGGCTAAAATGTATATCGCAAAACTATTACCGAAAAAAAACTGCAGAAGACGAGTACATGAGAGTAATTTTATCTGAGTTTAGCAAAACCGACAATAAGATAATATATACTACCATGCCGATATAATGTATTCAATAATTTGATCCACCAACACCACCACCACCCGTTTAGTGAACAGTATTAATGAAAAAGATTATAATTTATGAGGCCCGGAACATAAATGAAAAAAAAGGTCTTACATAAGAGTGATATAGTTATGCTAAAAGTAAGTTATTACATAATATAAGATTTGATAGTTTAAAAATTTGTTAGAGACTGTTGAATGAAATAAAATGATTGAAGTGACCATATTATTTAAATTCGAAGTAGATGAATGCCAACAATATCAATTATGCAATAACAAATGTGATATAAAATTGAATTGCACGAATTGCATTGTGTTATCGGTGTCATCGGTGTTAGAAGTATTTCTAGATTTTGTTCATGTAATTTTAAAAATAAATTTAAGTATACTTATCCATTCAAATATTGTTTTGACCTATAAAAATTACTAGAAAACAGTTGTTATAAAATGGACTATTGATAAGGATTTAATGGTTAACATTTTTTTAGAGTGACTTACAAAACAAAATAAAAAATAAAAACAATGGAATAAAAATATACAGTATACCTGTATAAGATGTGTTGTAAAAAAAGTAAAACTATTTTTTTGTTTCAACTTATTAGTTCATTAAGGACCATTTCTGCTCTCAATAGGCATCGCTATTCATTTCTGTAATAAGTCAACGTGTTAGTTAAATTCTGGTTTATATCTTTCAAGTCTTCTTAAGTTCAATTTCTTTGGTATTCCGAGTAGTTTTAATCCTTTCTAAAAATAATTTTTGCTTATTTTGTCATACAATTTGTCTATAGTCTATAAACAATAAATATAGTTTCTCGTTGAATTCATAATACTTCTTTATAGCTTTTTTAATCTCAAGATGTGCTCAATGGTTGACTTACTTTTTCAAAAACCACATAGGTAATTTTCGATATCTTTGGAATATTTACTTATCATTTCTAAGATAACCATGTACAGGATTTTATAATCTACGTCAAGTAAAGATACCTTATTTGTGATATTTCTTTGTGTGTCATATCTGTTAGTATGGTTGGTTGATAGATTCTACAGTAACGTATCTTTCAGTTCATTTCATTTACCTATCACTTCATTGCACACATTATTGAACCAGTTCTTCAACATTTTATTTTTTTAATACCTAACTTACTAGTTATTGGTTACTGCTTATTTTAAATTGCTCCAAATGGAATCATTTGTTTGTGTTTATTTTTTCGATTAACGTAACAGGCGATTAAAATTAGATCAAAATATTACCCAGATATCTTAATGAAGCATTTGCGATAATTTACAAGTATAAAACTCTTGGTATTATGAAGCATCTTATCATTGACTATGAATCATGATTTACATTGTTAGAACCATTCTGAAATAATGTTGTATTGTCTTTCTTAATGTTTCCACTATCAGAAAATCGTAATTTCTGCAGTGTTAGGATATCTAATTTTTAAGAATGTTTAGAATCCATGACATATTTAATCACTCTTGGTTTATTAAATGTTCTAATATTTCAAGTTCCAAAATGAAATCTAATTTCAAAATCTAATCATTTGTCATGATGTCTATTCTGAAGTTCAATTTTAACAAGTGTTTTTTCCGAGGTTGGGGTGTTGGCCTGATACTCATCCCTCAATCTATACCAAATACCAGTCCCCACCAAATACTTTAAGTCAATGTGGATATTATTGTATTATATTATATAGTATATTAGGGTATGGGGACGTCACATTCCTAACGTTATTAAAGTATAGGACAACTAATATTTTTATGAAACATAATTTGCAACGTATTTATTTAATTTGGTTTCATATAATGAAATACTGGGTATTATAAATACTGGTATTACACCAACAATGTATTTATCAAATTATTTTTATTTAAAAATTGTTTATTTTTTAATTTGACTTATCCTCTATTTAATAACAAAATTGTATTAAAGTACTTATCCACATGTGATAATGTTACTAAATATTTTTACTTCTGTAAATACTATTTGCATTAGAGTTTCATTTTTTTTCTTTATCAAATTCAAATGAATCAAATCAATTAATAAGATTTTTCAAAATTAAAATGTGTTTGGTTTTTATTTTGAATTTATACTCAGGCGCTGTTGGACACGTATTTCGTATATTTAAGTGAAATATAATTTTCGTATGTATTTTGTTGGTGCAGTCAGTTATTATGTAGGTAATGTTTTAATTATATTATATATAATGTAAATATATTATGTTATATCATATTACTTGTATTGCTTTTAATTATATAACTTTAATATTGGATTATTTCAAATATTTGTGATCGAAGATATAAATATATGCATTATTTTTATTTAGATATTTTTAGTAAAATATAGATAATTGATACACTATAAATTGACGTAAATAAGAAATTGACAATTTTAAATCAGATATGGGAGAAGATTCACATTTTATTCGTACAGTCGGGAAATAATATTACTTAACGATGAAATTGAACAAACCGTAAATTTCTTGTACCAAAACAGTTTAATATTGTGCGCTATACATTTGGAATGAATACAATCATATTACTGTTCAACATCTAATGTTATAGTAAAATTGACTATTAAACGGAGAGGAAGAGATAAACATTTATTTAATTTGGATAGAAGTCGTTTTGGTTATTCAGAGGTTTTTGAACTTTCTATGCGTTACTATGTAAATATTTTTACACTTTTCTGAACTGAATAATTTAAGTTCTTCCCTCCCTCTAGTTAAGATGCGATTGCTTTATTTACAGTAGTTACGCATACATTTTTAATATAAAATTTAAAGTAAATAAAAAGTGTTTCTAAAAACTGAGTTCATATAGACTTTGTGCGGGAAAATCTTGTTTTATAAAATTATATGAAGGATAACACGTCAAATGTGGTAGTTGTAGTGAACATTGAAAAAATAAATACGTCGTATGGAACTCAGTGTTCCAATTAAAGTCGTAATATTTTCACGCTTGATTGTCATACATACTTTTGGGGAAATAATTCTGTGCTCTAGTGTAGTTTATATAATATTCTTATGCAGACGTTATTGAGAATTATACTCCATTGCTATTTGAGTGGAGTTGAACGAGCTTATTATTGTTATTTCGAAGTCGTCTTGTGGTGAACCCGTCTCGGTTCGACAAACCCGGGGGATCAATCAACTCGAAAATCATCGTCAGTTTTTCATTTGTTTAATATTTTTTTGTGCTTGTTTAGCAATAAAGTGTGGTAGAAATGAATTCCACTCCATTGTAGTGACGGTGTGGATTTGAGCATATGTGTAACTATCGAAACTTATGTCCAGGATTATACGAGTTGGTAACTATCGTTAAGTGTTTGTACAAAAGGAAAATAATTAATAACTTATAGAATGAATAATTTTTTAATTCAATTTGAGTACCGTAGTTAATATTACTGATTTATTGAAAATATATAGTAAAAAATTGGTTTTTGTCCGAGGGAAATATATAATTATTATTGATATTGATTTTCTTATCAATGCTTGATTACTCAAAGTAGTGAAATAACTGTGAAACGTACTTAATTTTGCTGAAATTTAGATAATAGTTTTTACTATGTATATACGTTTAATACATATATTCTAAGTCTTAACATCTAGATATCTAGATATCTTAGAATTTAAGAAATCAAAGAATTTTTATATAACTAAATTAAAAATATACTTAATACTCACAGCATTGATGTCGAATAAAAGAAAAAAATTATATTTTTGTCGTAATTTTTTCTTTCAATTATTTTACTACTATATAATAATATTTTTTTGCATAAAAACGAAAATAATTGTTTTTTTTATTTATTAAAAAACCGGAAAATATATGTGAGTGTAAGTACAAGTAAATTTAAAATCCGTAATTTAATATTAATTTCTTGCCTTGCTAATATAATATTTATATTTATTGATTAACATGTATTTTTGTAGTAAAAATATAAGTGTGACTATACCCTATGACTTACTATTTTTATTTGTGTTTTTAATGTCAAACTTAAGTAAAACAAACAAAAAAAAAAACATTTTAAAAATAAACGAGACGTTTGTAGATAGTTTCGAAGTAGATACGTACTTGTACTTGCTCGATTTGAAAGTATTTAAAGAGTATCATAATATTAAAGCAATAAGCGATATCGTTTATAAGCTTGTTATTGTATTATTTTTTTTATTGTAATGTTCTTATTAACGACAATGGTTTTCAATTGAAACGAAAAAGTCTAGTCTGGAATTTTCCAACATATTACTATTTCCTTGAAATGGTTTTGAATGGGAACCGTTATGAATACTACACATTGCTAAATAGAGTCTAGACGTGATCGTTGATAAACGTATCAACAGACCGAGCATGAAAGTATCTAATTTAGATTCCATTCGACTCAAAATTTCATTAAACGCCGATAATTTGTATTAAATCGAATGGATTAAAATGGTTTTCGTGTTTGCAAGTGATTTGTTGCATGAAAAACGTTTGTTTTGAGATGGTGACAGAAATCTTCAAATGTAAGTTGTATTATGATTTAAAAATACTATTAAATTGTGTGTTAGGTTTATTTTTACACGCTGACCTGAGATTAGAAATATGCATGGCTATTATATTTCAGAGAAGTACAAGATATGAATCGCATAGGGAATTATTATTTTATATTTTACATATATGTTGAAATGATTGATTTATCGAAATGTTTAAGTTCTTAATTGATTTTATTCGAAGAGTAATAAAAACTGTATAATTTAAAATTCAGATTTAATTTAAGTATTATAAGATATGTAAAGATTGTTTGTCATAAAATAGTTTGTCATAACAATATAATGTTTCTTTGTTCAGTGTTATGTTTAATCCACGGTACGGTTAATAATAATATAATTTATAAGTTTTAAAACTTAAAATTATAATTGCTTTTAGTGAGAATAATGTTTTAATTTTTAAGTTCATCAATATTATAATTTCTAAAGTTGATTTTGCTCTTGATTATTATTCCGGTTACCGATAGAAACTGTTTTTTTTCAGGTTTTTAAAAATTTTGAAAAAGATAAAAGTTTTAATTACAACAGAAATGCACCCTATATAGGTCTATACTGATTAATTAGCTGTGGGTAAATATGTACATTAAGTTTGTTAAAACTGTTGTACCGTAAGTATCGTAAACGAGATCCAATAACGTATATTATAGAAAAAAATAAATAGTTTTACCATAAAACGTATTAGAATTTTCACTGGATTGGTCTATATATCTGATAGCTAGAAGATAATTATGTTTCATTATTTTATTTTATAAAATAATTAACATATTAATGACTATATGATGTTGTTGTTATAACAAATTACTCAATGTTTTTGAATAAAAAATTAAATCAAAGTTTGGAATTGCAGATTAAATTTTGAAAAATATTTTTCATAATTATTTTTCTAATTATGTTTCTATTAGAATCGAGAGTTTATTCGATCGAGAAATAGTAGCTTGAGCAAAAAGAAATATTTACTATTGAACAAAATGATCAAGTTAATTCTTATTATAGGGTTATAGTGATTACTTGACAGTAAAAAATTGATCGATAGAAGTCTTCGATGAAATTCTTTATTTGATTCAAAAATAACTATACACAATAATCGTGTTACATGATTCAAAAATAAACATAATTTGCAATAATAATATACCACTATCATATTAAAACTCAGTCGAAAATAAAACTATGTTGTTAAAATAAGATCAAATGTTTTGTAACCATTAAGAGCTATTATCTTTATAAGCTAATAGATTTATAATATTTGCATAATTTCTTTAGCTTGTAAAGATTTATCGTGTCGAACATGAGCTTTAGAGCTTTGCGTAATCATATTCTTCGTTCGGTGCAAAAATGTGCGTGCACTAAATGTCTATTTAGCGCTTACCTGTTGCCATATTGTATGATATACGCCTGATATTATTTTAATATTTTACACCGAACTTGAAATGTATGAACTTACGTTTTGTATACTCGTATTCAGTCGGAAAACTGCACATATTATGTAAATTTCGACGAACCAAAATTTTCTAAACGTCTTGAAAATTTGCCGCAATGAAGTGACCAAAAAGAGTTTTGACTTTTAAAAGTCAGTCATTAAGGAACTTTTGACCATCCCTGGTTACGTACAAGTTATTCGTCCACGATTTCTAATTATGTCTATTTATAAATCAAAACTTTATTATTATTATGCGCACGGTCGTTTGCCGCATTTTCCAATGGCTACGAACGTCGGTGGTGACGTTTCTTATTTACTTTGGAAATTCTTCGCTGGTAGTTAATTGGTCGGAAAACTCGGTGTCTTTTTGTTTTTTTTTTTTATCCAAAACTCGACGACTGTTGCAATGTACACACGGCGATAAAATACATGGGACAGTAGAACTTTCCGCCTACTCTCGAACCATCGAAAGTCGGCGGCTCGATGGCATTTGTACCCGTTATTTTTCACTCCCGTCGCTTTTGTGTTTTTCATCTTTTCTCCGCATCGCATTGCAAATAATAGCGTATTTGTCGTCTCGACTGTGTGTTTCGCTCGGGCTATTAGAGCTTTTGAACATTTTCATTCCGATGACATCCGAAAAACCGTGAAACTATGTGTAATATACACGCTACC